>OZ026548.1:3411396-3566396 GCA_964020155.1 Chondrilla cf. caribensis
ATAATATAATACCGTAGTGTCCGAAATTTTCGCGGGACGAAATTTTCGCGAATCGCTCAATTTAGGACTGTTCGCGTTTTTATTTTCGCGAATGGCAACGTGCTTATTGGTTTTCGTTTAGCACTTCGAGGGCGCTTATGTGTTATGAATGGCGACGGAACGCAAGGTACTATCGTTTATAGTCGAGACAAGCTTCTGACGTTTTATTTTTCTGAGAAAGAACTGCAAGATTGCTCGCTTTTGAAGATGCCCACGTTTGAGTACGAGAGCTGTATTCGGGGATATCATGTTTATCAGAGTATTTGGAGCAGTAGCGTTGGAGAGGTTCTTAGCTGCCGTCAAGAGCCCAGGAACGCTGAAGATCCCTTCGCTACAGGCGTATACAAAGGAGTAACCCTTGTTGGGCATGTCCCAAGAAAGATTTCGTGTGTATTTTCGCTTTTCTTGAGACGTGGAGGGGTAATAACAGCGCGAGTAACTGGTTCAAGGCAGTATTCAAGAGATCTTCCTCAAGGAGGTCTGGAGTTGCCCTGTGTATATTTGCTGGAAGGAGAAGCTAATTCTGTTGAGAAGGCACACAGCAGACTTTTGACCCTAGCCAGTGCTGAAAAAAATTCTCTGACATCTTCACCTGTTAAAGATGAACCAGCTTCGGTGGTCAACCCTTTAGTAGCAACTCTAGATGAAACTGAATCCAAGGAGAGGCAGATCCCAGCATCATCAGAGTGGACAAAGACTCATGATATTGTCCTCATGATGGACGACAGACAACTAATTTTGAGTGGGCAAAGACTGACAGACAAGCACATCAATTTCGCACAAAGGTTGATACAAGATCAATTCAAACATCTTAATGGCCTACGTTTAACATTGATTCAAGACAAACCATACACTGGGAGCAAAAAGCACTTTCTGCAAGTTTTATTCGTTAAGGAAGGCCATTGGGTGGTACTTGCATCACAAGATGGTAAACTTTTTAAGGTGTACGATTCATTGTACCAGTCCTTGGATGAAAAAACACAGACACTAATTAGCCAACAGACTGGTCCTCATCATGAAGCTGTAGTCAGCACGACCCAGAGGCAAAATGGCACACATGATTGTGGACTATTTGCCATAGCTTTTGCTATGTCGATTGCTTGTGGAGAGGACCCATCGAAACGCACATACAATCAAGACCTTATGAGGGAGCATCTGGTAGACTGCTTCAGTAAGAAAGTTGTTCAGTTGTTCCCTTAAAGTGTACTACTTAGTCTAGATACGTATGTAACAGATCATTTGACAAAATTATATCAAATTTTACTGTATATTATGAATAATACAATAATATTATATTAACTATAATATATGAAACACAAGTTTGTAACATTTAATTCAATTTAAAGTAAATGATGTTGCTTAGTTATTTCAGAGCATCCTCAATTCCAGCTGCTTTGAACCCATTTCGAATGATTTGTGGGTTATCCTGCACATGAGTGAAAGCAGCTACAAACCATTGGGCTCCCAGTGGCTTCATACGGCTTAGTTTGAGATCAACGAGTGTCTGAGGCTGATCGGTGTCCATCTGCTGTTTGATTTCACCAGCATACCACAGCTGAAATGCAAATTTCAGTTTATCCTTTATTGACTTGTTAACACTCAAGTCCATGGGTTGTAGTCGATCAGTACATCTGGCTGGCACTGTTACAACAATGATGTTGTGCTGCTCTAAACATTTAAAAACTGCTTCTGTGATTTGGCCTTTGAAGTGATCAAATATCACTAGAGCTGGCTGAGTTTTTGGTAAATTTTGCTTTTTGCGCATGTCAACCACATAAGGAAGCAACACCTTCTCGATATATGATAGCACTGTGCTCTCATTTGCCCAGTGACTCTCATTGTATGTTATGCTCCAATTTTCAGGAAAAACAAACTTGGGTAAGCAGGCTGGTGTTTTTCCCTTGTAGATTAGTTGAGCAGGGAGAAAGGCTCCAGACATTGTACCAGTGAGCAGAGCAGTGATCTGCCTTTTGTCATCAACACCTTGAATCTCAATACGTGTGGAACCTTTTGCTTCCATTGTCCAGTTCGAGACGGGTACATATTTGATGGCAGTTTGGTCCCAGTTAATGATCAATTCTGGTGGTATGTCCTCAAATTCTACAATTGTGCGAATGTCTTCTAGATACTGCTGCTTCAGCTGATCAAACTTCTCGGGTGTGACCTTTGACGTGGTGGACGCTTTCCGTTTGACCAACCCCATTCTGCCAAGTAAACGTTTTGCCCAGTCCCGTGTTAGGTTGATGGGGCCACCATTCTCAGCTAACAGGTTTGCATCACTTGCTACAACTATTCCTCTGGCGACAGCTGTAGTGATTGGGGCATTGACAACTCCACCAGAGGACCTTACATGATGTATGAACGCCTTAACTTGCTCTTCCAGCTCCTCACCTAATAACAATGGCCTACCTCTTCTTTTACTGGGAAGTACTTCCACTGATGTCCTGCCGTCCGATGATCTAGTAGTACGAGACAATTCCTTTTTGTAAGCATTCATCCATCCACGGACTGTACTTTCTTTCAGGTCGGTAAACTCTCCCGTTCGTTTGAAGTGCCTTAAACAGGCAGAGACGCCCGATTCGGCAGCATACTTTGCAACTTTAACCTTGCTGTCTTCTGATATTCCACCTTGGTAAGGCCCTCGCTTCTTCCCGATTTGTTTTTTGGAATTCTCCACCAATTCGTTCAATTCCTTTTGTGCGGCTCGAACAGCGGCTCGGGGGATCTTCGGGCAACTTGCTTCAACTTCAGAATGGAGAGGCTTGAAAAAATCCTTGATATTCTTGGACATCTTTGCGAGCTTCGACCACGGGTTGTTGTCAATCAAGAACAATAAACAATAGGCAATCGTCCTTTGTTCCCACGTTCCCCGTACTACCAAGGTATAAACAGCCGCCATTTTATACATACCCACGATAATTTTCGCGAATAAATTTTCGCGAATCCGACGTTCCTCGCGAAATTCGCGAAAATTACGTCCCGCGAAAATTTCGGACACTACGGTAATATATATAAATAAAATATTCCCGTCACCATGTACGTAGCTACGATTTCATGAACAGTCTAGCAGGCCTACGATTGTAGTGCACTCAATATGCTGAACACTAATTGCAGATGGCTCACATGCATGTATGTGCATACACATGCAACACACACATGTACAAACACACATACACACATATGTCTGGTACATGCTGTACGAAAGTAGTTGGTCATTTTAAAATTGTTTCATAACATATCTACTGGTATGTACATATGTGGGTGAAAATGTAATCTTAATTGTATCCTGGTTGGGGGAGGATCAAAGAGAAATCTTACTATTAGAGATTACAAGTAGACACTCCTCTTCTTCAGTGCTGTCTTTACTCCTGGTGATCACTCCAACCTAAGGAAGGAACAAAACCAACAAACACAGGCTTGTACACATGAGGTGAATGGGAATTGTTTAGGAAGTACGAATGACGTCACTTTAATATCCCACACATGAGGAAGGAACACACACAGAAGTACAAGATTCCCTGTTTTTTCCATGTGAATCCCTATGTGTGACAGTAGCTATTAATATTAGCAGGATCTAACAATTAGCTGTTCAGGATGTCCATCCACTTGTAGCCCACCCAACCCCTTTTCATTTAATTTCACATTATAACAATGGTCACTTCCAAATACACAGCCCATGTTTGTACACACTGTGGTGAAACGCGAGTTTTCAGTTGAATGAAATTTGCGACAATAATTCACTCTGAATCGTTGTACGCAACCAACATTGGCAAGACACCATACCAATGCCATACAGACACACATACAATAAGCAGCAGTGAGCTAGCTGTGTAAGATTATATGGAAATAGGCCAAATACACTCCATCAACTCTGCTATACAGAACGTAAAGTAAATAAGCATTACAAATATTCCACCTACGTGGCTTGTACATAAAGTTTCCACTATCTAGAAAAGTCCACATCAGTGAAATATTTGGTGCACAGGGAAGAACATCCGATAGCATGAAGTGAATGAGTGCATTGTTATCTCAAAAATGAGGTATATATTGACAACTAGGCCTGCACCATGGTATTAACCTATCGGCTATCGGGATACTGGCCAAATTTTATTCATATCGGTATGGGTCGTATAATTACTGCTATAATCAATTACGCAGGTTTGAAGTCATTGGCATCTGTTCGTCACTTTCCTTTGAGTTTATTTACGATACAAGAATGTCTAAAACAAGGTTACTTGATCCGCATTGCTGTGAAGTCACAGAATATTCTACCCCCACTACTTGTACTTAAGTGGTATTTCTGTTCTTTATAGACGTAAATCCACCATCTCATTCAATATAACCAATCTTGTGTACAAAATACTGCTATCGGTCTATATTGGCCCTATTCTATTAGATATTGGGTATCGGTTAAATCCTGTATTGGTCCATTTCTAGCAACAACAAGTGAAAACTGTATCCCAAGAGCACTAATAATTGAAACAGAGTGATTGGATATGAATGGGTTCGAAATCCTATCTGGTGTGGACCGTGTAGCCATTGATGAAGAGGGTCATGTGTACATTGTGGGCAAAACAGTACACACTAAACAATACAGCGACAATAAGGCATCAACATAAGGATATCCTTCCTTACTTTAATCATCATTTCAAGACGTTCGATTTCTCCCTCAAACACTTCACACTCCATATAAAGCTTGAGACTGGAATGTTCTAGTAATAAATCATCCAGCATATGACTCTCTTCATGGAGAGAAACAGCTTCGGGAGTCTCAAACAAAGCACTTTCGGAGTTCTGATTCTCTAAACTAGATTCCTCAGAACTCCTTTGAATTTCAACATCATCAACCCCAGGGATATCCCTAACCTGAGAGATATAAAATTGACAATGCGTACATACGTAGCCATATGCAAGAATACAAACTTTCCACAGCAGATGCATGATATACGTACATTCCGTATGTACAGACACAGGAGGTACACACAAACATAGTCCTCATTTACATACAGTACATGGTTGTACAGTAATGACACCCTTGCATTTACACTTTGATCCCCTGTGTGATCAATATCTTCTGTTGCCTCCGTATCTTCTTTAGGGCATTCGGTTGAAGTTACCCTCGACTCTTCCTCCGGCTGATGTACAGAAGACACTGTTGTGGGAGAAGTGGTACCTAGCGCTGTGGGAGAAGTGGTACCTAGCGCTGTGGTAGTGGCTGTTGTTGGCTCCAGTTCTACATAATAAGAGCTATGGCATAGAGGACATTGATACTGTTGAGTGGAGAGTTCGTGGGACACGTATTAATTTTGGAAGGGTCTTCAATAACAATGGCCTCCTTTTTCAGGAATATACCACCACAGTATAGGCACTGCATGTAAATAAAATCATTCCCCACTACAAGACATACATACATATACACACTGATGCAGTACTGTAAGCGTACAAAACATAAAATTTCATGAAATTCTAAGATCAATCATTTCAATATACAGTAGGTACATGCTTAGGTACAGTACATACGTGCTTACAGCTTTAGCTTAACCCCCATTGGGCTAGCATATTGTATAGTATACAGTACTGTAGTTAATACAGAGAGTGTAGTTGTACAACAATGTAATGTCTTATAGTGTAGTACATACAATATTTGTAGCCTGGTTGAGGGGTGGATCAAAGGAAAAACTGTGCGTACATAAGCCATGTAGCACAGGTCACCAGACAGGCTTCATTGTTAGGATTAAGTGCGTGAGAACAAGGCAGGAAATTAGTAAACACATTTCCATTGTATATGATATGTTGCATTGAGCTATGTGCATATTTGCAGTATAAATTGTCTATCATTCACCACACCAGGATATAACTATTACATACGTACTGTAAAAGTTGAACACAATGAAGTATGATCCCCATTATTGTCGCTGTACATACCTTCACCACTAGTAACAAAATCTGTTGATATTCAGAAGTAGACAACAGTGTACAGTCTCCAGACAAGCACCTACCAAGTACAGAATACACAACAAACACTTCAATATACCAATACCATGACACAAACATCACAGCTGGTACTCAGCTGGTCCCACTCACCAGTCAAGTTCTTTGAAAATAGTTCCCATCTCCCTGTACCAGACTCTGTCAGTAACACTGCACTCTTCAGATAGAAGGTATTTCAGGCCTTCGGCTCCAACACACAGTGATTCCTAGTATGTACATATATGTAGTACACACGCATATACATTCAGATGACAATTATTGAGTGTAATAACAGTAACTGTGAACACAGCTCAAGAGAGGCAGTGGGTGGAAAGGCAGTGGAAACAAGAAAAACCTACCACTACACACATGAATGTACTATATACTGATGAGTACAACTATTACTGACACACAATTCACACATTCTTGCCTTCTTCCTATCCAGGTTGTGAAGGGCAGTGAGCAGCATGTCCAACCATGTCTCTCTAACTCCCAATACACCAACAGGTGGGTGGAGAATCTGCAGGAAACAATATCACTTTGTAGCATACAAAACATAGTATGCTTTTTGAAAATGGGGACCAGGTGTGAAATCAGTGGGTTAGGGTTGACAAATGCCAAGTGTACGTACAGTATATCATTCTCACTTTAAATAGTTTCTTTTTGGATAACAGACATTAAGAGTACGTGAAACTTAAATCAAATTTTCCCATAGATACACCCCATTTGATAATATTTATTACTGCATACTATAACAATTAAAAGATGATGTCTAATATGTATAGGAATACAGTGGAAACCTTTTGATAACAGATACATTGGGACCAGTCATTTTGTGAACTGTAGAGAGGTTATCTGCACTGCAGAGTCCAAAATGCATTAGCACTATATGTAAAGTACATTTTTGTAGGCTCGTTAAGAGTCCTTTGTAGGGAGGTAATTTCTACTACGTCCTGTATTTAGAGGGTTCTACTGTATATATCTGGGTATATATTGTACAGGTGCTTTTAACTGTAAATAATTAAAACTACACCAACTAACTTCTTTATATGAAACTTGTCCTTCCGAAATGGCTTTCAGGAGAGAGTTTGCAACAGAATCATACTCTTCTTCACAATAGAAATCACAAATCTGTACAGAAGCATAGTGAGACATGACTCTGGTTCCACAGTGTCTGGATGCACACCAAGGAGGTGCGCATGCATCACAGGGAACCACTGAGAGACTTAATCTCAGAACGTAATCTCTCATACACAAGGAGTCTATTATGTTTCACGAATAAGCCACAGATATGTGGGTAGAGAACATCAAGGGTACATCAAGGGTTGAAAACACAACACAAATTTAACAAGATTTGTGCACACGTTTGCATGTGTTGCATGAGTGAGTGCTTACATGTACCTGTATATGTGTGAACAATTACATATGGAAATGTGTGCATGATACACAAGAATTAGCAATGACTGTTCACATCTCATGCACCTCACAACCCCATCACAATGCAATATTCCTCGAATGTATTGCAAGTGTAACAGGGACACAACACTTCACAAACAATGTGCTATATGTACAGTACCTTGACCATAGCAGCAGTCTGTGCACACAAGTCGATCTTCTTGTCAATCGTACCTACGATATTATTACTTGATTATCACTAGGAACAGACTACAGTGACAGGAACTACTGAGTTCAAACAGGGTGCACCAAAGATATAAGATATAATATGTACAATATCCCATCCACTCATTTTGTAATGATTAACATACGTACCTCTGGTAGGGCTGTAGTGGATATACAGACACTTTAGCTTGATTGTCGTATACAATGAAGCTAAAGTGTCTGTATCCACTGTACCCCCAGTAGAGGTACTTTAGTTGTAAGATGGTATGTTTCTGTATAAAACAATATTTTGTATACTAACTCTCACTCAGCATTGTTATTATATCTATCAATGGGTTGCTAGGTGATTAATGAACATATTTTAATAACAATTACATGTGTGCAAACTCATAGAATAGAGAGTAGGCCATAAATTACCATACCAATTGCAGCATACTAGGTGGGTGGGACTGTACATATGCACAAGCTGTTGTGGATGAGCCCCCAAACTACCAATGCTGAATTATGAATACACTATACAACAAAGTTACATATAATATACTCACTTTGAGATAGCAATGGTGCTGATGTGAAATTAGGAAGCTGCAACACATTCACGTCAGATGACGCCAATGTATCTTTACACTATGTACAGAGAAAATATATTATGTATCTACTGTACACGGGTGTGTATGTGCTATCACGTTCAGACATCTACAGTCAATAATGTACATTAAGATTATAAATGCATACAAGCATATACAGTACTTACTGAGTATGTATGTAACCATTTTTAATACATAACACTACTAAAAATTAGTACAAAACACATTTTTGTATCCTTTTGCGTAGGCGTATCAAAGGCAAAAGTGTGCACATGTGATATGTGCACACTTCCTCTGATATGTGCACACTTGCTGATTGATTGATTGATGTCACTTAATTACCATAGCAATCGATCGATTAATTAATGTCACTTAACTATACCATCGCACCCGCCGACAATAATGGCAGCGTCACAACAGTAAAGTTTTAGTAAAGTTTCTCTAAATCATTAGTTGTTCTTCTACAGGAGATATGATCGCCGAAAATAATCACAGCGTAGCAATTTATTCAAGTTACAGCGTCACAACAATTGAAAGTACGGTAGTCTTACTAAAGTCTAAGAGGAGTTTCTGTAAAATCGTTAGTAGTAACTAAGTTATTAGGAAAGCGCCATTTTACAGGAGATATGTTCTCCTTATCGTCCTTTTGGCAGCGTGGAAGTGGAGGCTGTTCCTCGTATCTATATACGTGCCGGGAGAATTTTGTTCTCGAGAACTTTCAGAACTTGACTGGGCTTTTAACTCCTCTTCTGGTTGAAAATTATCCCAATCGGTAATTTGATCTATAAAACTAAAAAGATCGGCACATTCGGCGGAGCCCATAGAACAAATTGATACACAGCAGCAGTTTGAAAGGATACAAGCTAGTTATGTCCTTCCTAGGTGTGCTGTAGCGGATATAGTGCCTAATTGCATTCCCCGGGCTTTGCCCTCGGAATTCAATTAGGAACTATATATCCGCTGCAGCACACCTAGGAAGGACATAACTACTACATATAATATTGTACACGTGTGCTCATATAGAATGTACAGATTGGGGTATTGCTTAATATACACACAATCTTTAAATTTATGTTTTGGCTGTAAGCATGAAACATGTACACAAAAATAGCACTGCACACACAAACCTTGTCCAACAATTCAAGCACTATTTTGTCATCCTTCTTGTCTCCGTAGAGTTGGGCCAAACACCAAAACACTACAATAAAAAGACATATCCTGCATCTTTTATGGTACTGTAAGTACCAGCAAAGTATTTTATGTATTATTTCAACCCTGTACCTCATGGAGTAGCAGGTAGCCTGGCTAGAAACTCTACCCATACAGTTTGACATACAACAGTACTTGTGTCATGGTAGACAGGAAGATCAAAGGAATAAAGTGGTTTATAGAACCTCTACAGCACACTTGGAATTACCAATACATCACACTTGCAATCAAGTCATTAACAATGCATCACCCTTTCAATTAACTGATGAGACCAATTTCCTGTCACCAACAACATCAGCAACAGCGAACAATGGAGCAATAACAAAATTGCCATCCCATGACACAAGCTAGTTATGTCCCTTCCACACGGGATGTGCAGCTATACAGTCACACTTTCAATCAATCACCTCGGGCTGACGCCCTCGGTAATTAATTGAAAGTGTGACTGTATTAGCTGCACATCCCGTGTGGAAGGGACATAACTAATACATGATGTTTGTGTTCATGTGGTGACTAACATCTAATGGAGAGCATAAGTCCCTTAGGAGCCATCCACGGCAATGTCCCTTGAAGAAACGAAATGGACTTGACCAGCAGTTCCTCCCCCCTGGGGGGGAATAAGAATTGTTGAGCTACTGATAAGAAATACTTAGTGACACGTAGTACATTGGGGTATACATTTGTATGAGATATATGTGAAGGGGTAACCTTTTTCAAGAAATATGTACTGCTTGAAGCTATGGCGCATATGGAGAGTAGAATTGGGAGAATTATAAATACATACTATATACGTTCATGGATGACTTGATCCGTGACTACCTGTATAGTGCATGTGTGTATAATAGGTACTACACTAACTCACCCTTTACAATCAAACTGTTTCTTTCTCTTATGATCTGTCCACAATTCCACAAATAGCAACAAGAAACTACCAATATCCAAACAATACTGCTCTTCGCTTTCCTCCAAAGGACTATCAGAGTACAAACCATGGAGTGATTTTGAATGTGTAACAATTCTCAAGGAACACATTACATACCCGAAGGACGCTGGCAGCTGAATATGTTCAATGACTATAAAAATACAATTGATAAACTCTTGCTTCAACTCTTTAGACCTACAGTTACAATAAAAAGAACAGTTAATATGCCTATCACATATGCACTACTTGCAGGTGAATGTACTAGTTTGTGCATATGTACATACATGTACGTATATATGCATATAAATAATTTCTTGTTCGTGTATATTGTACATAAAGTGTACAATCTCCAACAACAACATGTACATACATCCGGTGTGGGCTGCAGTAGTGTTTGCAGTACATGGGAAATGTGTTAAAACAAGTGACACTGTGACTCACCACAACATGTCCCACTTCTCTGACAAGTGCAGGACGTAGTGAAACATCAGATCAACAACACCTCTACGTATGTGGTAGCAACACAATAATCCAATCATATACGTAGTAGCTATGTCCTTCCTAGGTGTGCTGCAGCACACCTAGGAAGGACATAACTAGCTTGTATCCTTTCAAACTGCTGCTGTGTATCGATTTGTTCTATGGATTCCGCCAAATGTGCCGATCTTTTTAGTTTTATAGATCAAATTACCGATTAGGATAATTTTCAACCAGAAGAGGAGTTAAAAGCCCACTGAGTTTTTGAAAGTTCTCGAGAACGAAATTCTCCCGGCACGTATATAGATACGAGGAACAGCCTCCACTTCCGCGCTGCCAAAAGGACGATAAGGAGAACATATCTCCTGTAAAATGACGCTTTCCGAACATCTTAGTTAAGCTAACGATTTTACAGAAACTCCTCTAAGACTTTAGTAAGACTACTGTACTTTCAATTGTTGTGACGCTGTAACTTGAATAAATTGCTACGCTATGGTTATTTTCGGCAAACATATCTCCTGTAGAAGAACAACTAACGATTTAGAGAAACTTTACTAAGGCTACTGTTGGGACGCTGCCATTATTGTCGGCGGGTGCGATGGTATAGTTAAGTGACAATAATCAATCGATCGATTGCTATGGTAATTAAGTGACATCAATCAATCGATCAGCAAGTGTGCACATATCAGAGGAAGTGTACACATATCACATGTGCACACTTTTGCCTTTGATACGCCTACGCAAAAGGATACAAATTAGCACTATGTACTATGTAGCACTATGTTCAAGATGTTAACATATGATGGAGACCCCTTGGTTTCACAATACCTGTTATTACCAAGACCTTCAACAAATTTTGGCACTTCTACTAGTTCATTCTCATGAATTCTCTTCATCGTTCTTTCTGCTGTTGGCCAAAATCCAAATACGTATCTCAACTTCATAGAAGTACATTCATTCACAGGGTCAACTCACCATGAGTGGTGTCATCAGAAACATCATCTCTGTACAGGAAGGAAACACATAGCTTGTACACGACATTAAGTATGTACATTTCATGTAATGGATATGTACATATGTGGTCCAAACATTATAGTAAGATTTATGCCAATTACTTGTACAGTAACTCCATAATGACAGTGTTTCCCCGAGAAAAAAAATAAAGGGGAGGAGGGGATCACTATGAATGTTTTCATGTATAATTATCAATATTGCTTTAACACTTAACACAATAATATTATAAATCTTTATTCTAACAAAATTGTTGTCACAGAACAGAGAATAAAGGGGGGGGGAGTGCCCCCTTTGGGGGAAATCCTGATAATGACTTCGTTGGAGTACTGAAACGAGTACAACTTCAAAAAAAATGATAGTACATACACTGTACATGTTACCTTATATGGAACATAAGAAATACCACTAAGGTAGTGAGTGTGTTAGTAGCATTATGATAGCAGGTGTCTGGTAGTCTATTGAAAACCAGAAATAACTAGTCTGGAAATACATAAACCCAAGTCCCCACAAACTGTACACATAATATACAAAAGCAACTTCAACGTTTAACAGTATGTCAAAATAGTATATACTGTACATTACATGTATGTACATAGCTACATATAAGAAATAAACTACAGTTACATAGATCATGAGAGTGAAGCCATATAGAGGCAGAGCCAACATAATAGTGTTACAAAAGGGCAGTATTTACTATGTATGTAACTATTGTGTTGTGTCGTCACAACAAAGAGGTGTTAAAAACAAACAGTGAGCAGTGTGTCTGGCCTGATGTACATCTGTGGGACTATAGGATATAATACACGAAATGTGTTGTGATGAAGGATGCATACATGTAGTACAAACACATACGTACTTCATATGTTTGTGATGGTTCATCAAACAAGGCAAATTTGTCCAATCTTCAATATGCAGACAAGATTTAGTCAGCACAGACACAAACGTGCAACATTGGTATGGACCTACTTCATATGGGGAGGAATAAAATTCTTGATTTTTTCCCATACACTTGACAATTCAACAGATTTTCTTGTGGGTTTTACCTGCAATACATTAGACATGTGTACAATGTACAGTGGGGAATGCAACAATTCCTCCCAAAGACCAGCCTACACTTACTCTTGAAGATCTTCGCTTTGGTATGTAGTCAACTGGAAAATCGGGGATTCTTCGTTTCACTCCTACTTTCACATCCACTTCACTATCCTTTCCAGCCAAATCACTGGCTACAGGAATACACAGTTACATGTATAGATCAGAATGAATGTATGCACACTATACAGAGATTAACAGAGGCCATTGGTTGGCTCAATGTTCTGAGCACTCACCACTTTCTTGTACGGAATCCATGTCACTTTCATCCATTTCAACACACTCTGTTGAGCACAAACAACATGTTTAGACAGATACAATGCATTCGTACGTTATACAATTGTATCACCTTTCTCTAGATCAGTGTAATCAAACATGGACTCCAAAGGAATGTGGGTATGTAGAGAGGACTGTAAGAACAGTATAAAAGACACTGATTGTACCATCTGTTTATGTACTGTGTGTACGTATGTACCCATTGCATGGTCTTATGACCATACACTTTGCAGTAAAAAGGGAAGCAAACCTTATCAGCAATGCAGTGTCTGTACACCTGTTGTAGGTGTCTGCCAACATCCAGCCAATGGGGTTGGGTGAGTTTGACATCAATTGATGGTGATTTGCTAGTTGGAATGGGCTCCACATGCTCTCTACTACGTAATAAGTGTACATCCTCCATAACCTGCACATGGAACACACGTTGGACATTATGAAATCCCAGCAGAATACAAGCTGGAAATTGTAATTACATACGTAGCTAAACATGGTACGTCATGATTTAGTACATACAATACAATCTCAGTGTTGCTAAACAGTGTACACAAACATACAGTACCTTTATATAGTGCTTACATACAGTACCTTGTTATATGCACTGGGTGTAGGTTGGCTTGAATACCTGAACAGACATACGTATGTAAAAGTAAATGGTTACAGATAACACACATGATATTATTCACAATACCCTTGTACACTGTCAACATTTACCTGTCACTTATGAAGTGCAGTGACAGGTGATATGGGACTACTCCTACACCCTACACCACTAGGTGCAGTCACCTAACCTACAGTACACGCACGCACGCACGTACGCACACACACACACACACACACACACACACACACACATCTTTTGATACAAATGAAGCTCTTGGTTCTCCCTACACACTCACTGCGACCAATATCACAGCCATTACATCACCTTATTGCAATCCACAGCATACTGTATACATGGGGCATACATACTGCATAGGGTATACCCATTGCATAAGGTACACACTTACACTGTGCATACAGTACGTACTTCCAGAATTCACTCTGTCCATGACACAAGTATGGTCTTTCCTTCACAATCCACTGAATGTAACATATACCTACACACAGTAGACAAAAAACATGATCATAGGTCAGCATACATATGTATATGGTGAAGGTACATCTACTGTATATGAATGTACATACGTACACATGTATATGTATACACATATGTATGCCTGTATATATGAATGCATGCACATATGTACTGTAAAAACTCATACTGTAAGTTTGTGCCCATACACATACAGTACATATGAATCAGATTATGTAACTGCAGTCTGACTTGTACCTTCTTCGAAGTCATCCTTTACCTCCAAGGCAACCAATAATAGCTTCAGACAAGCTACAGACAAAGGACAGAACATGACAAACTACGTAGGGTCATATGTGTCATGATAGGTTGGTAGTTCAAAGGAAATATGCTTTGCTCGCTTGCAGTTACCAATACAACATACACTCAAGTCTCTAACCATGCAGCACCCTTCCGTACAGCTATAATTAATGGTATTTCAGTGCACAAGGTAAGGACAAGGTTAAAATGTTTACATGTTAGTATCTGAAAACTGTCAAAATTGAAATAGCAAAATAAATAAGACACTGAAATTAACATGGTCAGATGACAGGGAAATTAGCAATTTGATGTGATGTATTTTCTCAAACTGATTGCATAAGAAAAAGTAGCATAAAACATAAAGTAAAAATAGTACACAATTTTATGTGTGATTTCCCCCACAACACATGCTCATAACTGGGTAGTCCTCAATGCTGAACAGCAGCCTGCACAGAGTGCTCAAACTGGGCCAATGAGAGGGACTGAGGTGGACGTTCTAAATATAAGCAATAAGTCAAACATTTAACAGTATTTCAATACCTCAACTACCACCTTGCACATGAGAACTGGGGAACACTGATACCTTGGAAGTACATTAGTACACCGATGTGGTATTGCTACAACTCCATCTTCACCAATACTGTAGTACATACTGTGCAAGGAGTGTCAAGGTGGCAGGAATAGCAGTGCATGTAATAAGCACCAAGGACCTTGGTCATATGTACTTTAGCAATACAGAGCTGCATCAAGCTCTGGTTAAACCATAATTTGACTATTTGATGTATTTACTGTAAATATGAGTATAAGTGTATACTCAGTTCATATGATGTACATAAAGCATAGCAATGTACTCTCCCTAACAAAAGCCTTACATTTTAAAAGGATTTAATATATAAGCACTTAATCCTTGCATTGCAGACACAGTTGAAATGAAGTTGTATCCAATGATAGGACATCAAATTACATGTACGTAAATACTAAACTTTAACAGTGTATCTGCATCATAACATTATATCCTTATAATTGTAACTATAATGAGCAGTTAATTACTTGAAAACAATGAGTCAGTTCAGAGACTTACTTGTTCCAGAGCCTGTCTAGCAACCATGAAGTCGCCCAACCTCATAGCGGTGGAGGCCAAATGATGCAGTAGAGTCACATCAGTGTTGTCCAGCTGGCATGCTTGTAGGAAGTGGTTGAGAGCAGTCTTGTCATCGGATTCTTCCAAGGATATCAATCCGAGATTCTTCAAACAGGAATACTCCAATTAGAGCGACACTCTATCCAAAGGTATACCCTTGCTATTCTGTTGGAGAGGAAAAGCGGCTACTAGTGCATTGTACATATGACAACATTGAAAATAATTTAAAGGCCTAATGTTAAAAATTAGATATGGATTGAGTGGTTCGTGGAAAATTTGGAAGGAAACTTCATAGTCAATAAAGGATTATGTGTGGTGAGAAGGCTTGATTACAATATTCAGAAATTCAACTTGTGTAAAAGACCCAAAGAGTAGTAAAGTAACGAGAATGATGATCTGTGTGTAGTGTAAATCCCAGTGTCCTACATGCACCCTGCCAATCATTAGCATTAACACATGTAAGAGCATATAAATGCATTGTCAGTAGCCCCAGGGTATACAGGACACCAACACAAGGTAACCACGGCACCCTCAACAAGGAAGGCACTCACCTCTGGATCCCTTACGTGCTTGGCTCTTGAATCAGTTATGAAAGGTGACTTCAAAAGTGCACCAAATGAATCTTTTGCTGAACCAAGGTTCCCTTCATTGAGGTGCTTTAGTCTGTCTAAATGCAGCTGAACAGCCCTGGCTTCCTGTATGGATGTACATGAGTTGCAAATACTAACATTACAAAAGCAATCGCTGGCAGTGGAAGATGATAACACAAGGACAGACTAGAGGCATTTATTTTCTGCCACATAAAACAATGAGTGGTTACTCTTATATTCTATTCATAGGTGATATTGTGTGAAACAGTTTTATACGTGTGGTGTATATAGGGCCTCCCTTTCATTTTCGCCTCATCCCTACATAATAGAGTGCTAACCCACACTATGATAGTGATGGAGCTGTTTTTAAGGATTGTGTACTGTGTTTCTTTTTCTTGTCCCTCTGCTACTGATTCCACTGAGTACAGCAGTAGTGCATATACAGTACAGTTTGCTTAGTAAGTAACTTCACTCAGTCCTAGTTCATGTCACTACGTCCACCAGTACTGACCGTAAGCCTTACATCAAGCCTGTACTTCTTATCAGAAGCACGGTGCCTCTGATAAGAAGTACAGGCTTGATGTACCCTTTGAGGTACTTACCAAGTAAGTCAGACTGCACTGTATACAGAAGTATGAAAACAGCATATTAAACAATCAATGGAATGAATTTCGCTAATCATGTTCAATTACCTCAAAACGTTTCACCATACAAAACACTATTATGTTGTGAGGTAAAAGGATGGAGCTGATTTATTTCCAAGTCATTTGACAGTGGATAGATCTCACTATAATCTGCCTTGCCTGGTTTGTGAGCAATAAGACTTGAGAAGAATAAGACTAACATTAAATAATTTTATCAAAAATAATATGGTACGTTCGAAATTAGGCGCCCTTTAATTTCAATACACACGTTTAGAAAATGTCTGTGTATTGCAATACCTATAGCTAATATTGGTTAAGTATTTGCCAAAATTACATCCTCATCCCAAAGCACCCTTTCACCCTCCATTTATATCAATACGCGTATAACTCACTGATGTACAAGACACAAAATGAATATGTACAATCCTTTCTTTGATAAAATCGTGATCTTAGTGAACAGAAACCATACGCGACTACAGATTCGATCTAAACTCACTTCAGCCTCTTTCGTAACTCTCGGAATGGTTGATTTGACGAACGAATCGAGACTTTTCTGCTTGAAGTTCAGAGCTTGTATGTTCATGTTGGGGGATCCACCAGTGGAAGAGGCGTTTAATACAACAGCGATCGGTTCATAAACGCCAGTAGCTATTATTGTTGCGCGCAACCAAGTTACAGTCAACCAAGTAATTCGAGTTGAAAAAAACTTCGTTGAGCTGCCATCCCCCGCACACACACACACACACACGCACACACGCGTACATTGTTACTATGGTGTATATCATTGTACACTATTATAGAGTATTTGAAAATGTTAACGTTAGATGTTAATTATGGTGCATGCACGTGCAGATCACGTCTCTTGACCAGTACACTAGCTACGTATACGTAGCCTCCCATCAACTGGGGACTAGGTTGAGAGATATGTACATGTATGGATGGTCCAGTACATTTACGAACAATTCCAAATTGTGTAACCACATTTGTTCAATAATATTACGTCAAATCCATGACATTAATTAAAATTGATCCTTCACTAGCACACAGTGAAGGTAGAATAAAATGACATTATCACATAATACAACATATAATTCGAACAACAAGTGATAAAATGTACAATTAAAATTATACAGATAAATAACAAGGATAAAAACAATGATAAAATAAATAAATAAAACACATAAACACATTATTAGGAAAAATGTACACTAATTGAATTGTGACAGATGGCTCAGTCTCCTTGCAGTTGTCCTACTGAAGGCTGCAATACTTCCACACTAGACACAAACTGATATACGTACATTGCATCAGATGACCAGTAAGTGTGTGTAGTGTGTGTGTGCGTATACAATACAATACATGTGTCAGTGTCCGTCTTGAGATGGATACAAGTACATCATCTTCTGATGAGTCATGACATGTTTGATGAGCATTACTTCAGTGCATTGTTCCATAAAATCCTTCAAAAATGTTTCATTGATCAGCTGATGTACAAAATAAGGGAACACATACGTGTTTAGGTAAGATGTACGCAATACATAGTGGATACAGTACACAACACACACATGGTACATACTATGTATAATAGCATATTCAGTACATAATATACTTGTATCCCAGTGTGAGGTGAGATCAAAGGCGCCGCTGTGTGTCTATATCCTGTAGACCCACAGTAGGGGCCTATCAGGCTCTATAGACACCTGATCACAGGCTTAATTCAATACTTCCTAAAACAGCGCATTAATTAATTAACACTTCAATATTGTTATGGCAACCCAACACAGAAAGGCAGAGCAAGGTACAGTACACATGTATACAGTACACCAGTCTAGATACAGTATGGAGAGTGTATGGATGTGTGCACATGCATGCACTCGCACTACACCACTCCCTTACACACTGTACACACTAAAATGTACCTTTACACTCACTAGCATCCCACAGCATTCTGATAGCTGTCAGAATGGATTGACAGGGAAATAGTGAGCAGGATTATCAACATGGACACCAGAGAAACAGCATGGCCACCTAAAAGCAGTGGACTAAACATAACCGTACACTCCATTTCCTACACAAAAGTCATCCACTCACCAACAACTAATCAGGATCTCCTTTGAGAAGTAGGTAGTGCACAGGAGGGTGCTTGGTCCAGCTAGATAAGGGTATATGATGGGTAGATGAGAGGAGTGGCCCTGGCAGATGAGAGGAGTGGCCCTGGCAGATGAGAGGAGTGGCCCTGGCAGATGAGAGGAGTGGTCCTGGTAGTTGGGAAGAGTGGTCCTGGCAGATGAGAGGAGTGGTCCTGGCAGACGAGGGGAGTGGTCCATGGAGATGAAGGCAGTGGTCCTGTCAGATGTGAGGAGTGGTCCTGGTAGATGAAGGGAGTGGTCCTGGCAGATGGGAGGAGTGGTCCTGGTAGATGAGAGGAGTGGTCCTGGTAGATGGGAGGAGTGGTCCTGGCACATGAGAGGAGTGGTCCTGTCAGATGTGAGGAGTGGCCCTGGCAGATGAGAGGAGTGGTCCTGGTAGTTGGGAAGAGTGGTCCTGGCAGATGAGAGGAGTGGTCCTGGCAGACGAGGGGAGTGGTCCATGGAGATGAAGGCAGTGGTCCTGTCAGATGTGAGGAGTGGTCCTGGTAGATGAAGGGAGTGGTCCTGGCAGATGGGAGGAGTGGTCCTGGTAGATGAGAGGAGTGGTCCTGGTAGATGGGAGGAGTGGTCCTGGCACATGAGAGGAGTGGTCCTGTCAGATGTGAGGAGTGGTCCTGGTAGATGGGAGGAGTGGTCCTGGCAGATGAGAGGAGTGGTACTGGTAGTTGGGAAGAATGGTCCTGGCGGATGAGAGGAGTGGTCCAAGCAGATGAGGGGAGTGGTCCTGTCAGATGTGAGGAGTGGTCCTGGTAGATGGGAGGAGTGGTCCTGGCAGATGAGAGGAGTGGTCCTGGTAGTTGGGAGGAGTGGTCCTGTCAGATGTGAGGAGTGGTCCTATCAGATGAGAGGAGTGGTCCCGGTAGATCAGAGGAGTGGTCTCTGTAGATGAGAGGAGTGGTCCTGGCAAATGAGAGGAGTGGTCCTGGCAGATGGGAGGAGTGGTCCTGTCAGATGTGAGGAGTGGTCCTATCAGATGAGAGGAGTGGTCCCGGTAGATCAGAGGAGTGGTCTCTGTAGATGAGAGGAGTGGTCCTGGTAGATGTGAGGAGTGGTCCTATAGGATGAGAGGAGTGGTCCCAGTAGATCAGAGGAGTAGACCTGTTAGATGAGAGGAGTGGTCCTGGCAGATAAGATGAGTGGTCCTGGAAAGTTAGCAGGTGTGGTACTCCTAAAGGAGAAGGTTTACTTCTAACAGATGAAAAGGCTTGGTATGACAGATGAAAGTGTAATATGGCAGAGCAGTGGATGTACTCCTGGTAGGTTATTGGGTGTGGTCCTGACTTAGGGATCACAAACATTTTGTTGGACTTATATACCAGGTAAGATCTTCATCTGTATCTGGTGGGTTAGGTGGGTCCAGTGGTTGGATCAGTCGAGGTGGGTTGAGTAGTAACACCAAATGGGGAATCCCCTTATTCTGCCGGAATAAGAGATAATAGTATAAATACCTCATATGTCTTGTGTGATCTAACATATAAGCCACAAAATAATACACAATACACAAGATGTACAATGAAATACAACATGCACTCACACACACACACACACACACACACACACACACACACAAAGTGGGTGAAGATGGCAAGGGGCCACTCCATGAATGAGGAAAGTGGTAAACTTCAAGTTTAGAGACAATTGTCGAACTGTATCACCAATATCACAGATGAGTACATGTAGTGAATATGGAAACAAATAGATGTAGTGAGTTTGGGGATACATGTACAAATGAATAAATACATTTAAGCACACGATTCAAACATACATAAGTGTACTCTACAATGCATTGTACAGTACACTTATGAATCCAATAAGGATCTGACCACATTCAAACCCATGAACACTTACTGGTCAGGAGGTCCAATTCCTCCTTCATAGCTCTCCCGAGCCCACTCATCTTAGGGTAGCCGGCTATGCTCCTCATCACCTCACACAGTTTACTGATACTGTCGGGATCAGCATGCTTCTGGAGGTGGAGGAGAAGCTTCTCGTTTCCTTTCCTCACACTACAGTGGTCAATATCATAAGCAACATCTTCAGAGATGACTTCCTTGATTTCCAGTCTTGACACAATAGCGTGTGAGTCAACATCGTGGAGGAACCTTTCACTGAACTTGTTCATGAAAGCCTTAGAGTCAAATCCTCCACCTGCACACAAGAAGGGTACACTCATAACTTGTCCAAACACTCCACTATCCTCAATCTACCCGTTGAATGACTAACAATAACAGGACAAATTGGGATGTATACATACATGTAGCACAGACTATGAATACCGTATTCTCTCTAAAATTTCAATATTCCAATTGCAAACTTTTAATTTTATTCTAGTCTCGACTAAAATTCCTGCCAATCTGTATTCATGCCTACAAGGCACCTGAACATGTTTCTATTTCCACTTTCTACCGAAAAATTAGGGAATATACGGTATGTGTTTCTATTCATTATGAGGATATGGTTTTCAGCTGTGATGATAGCTTTGAATTTGGACCGCCTCCAATTCCAAACGTTCTCTCCATCTGTAAATATAGCGATTGCAAATCTATTGTGTTCGTTACCACTTCCTCGGTGGCAAGCAAATTCTCTACAATGTTCTGGTGTCTAAACAACTTTGCAGAAAGGACAATCTCAAATGCAGTACCCACCATCAGTAGGATAGTAGCCATTTTTAAGAAAGACGATTTCTCTAAAGATTCGTCACATACTCTATTGATCTACAATCTAACCATTTTACATTTTTGACACCATCAGGAATCGAGATCAGTAGTACTCTATCCTAATCAAAAGATGAAATTTTCTGTGTAATGAAGGTGACAAATTTTAAGATAGAATACGGTAGTAGGCACTCACACACTGACACAAATATATGTATATTACATCCACACATTAACATGTACTCCATGTAGATGGGTACATACAGGCACACACAATGCATGTATGCACAAGCGTGCTCACATGTACACACACGTGCATTTGCATGGACAGATATCCACCACCACCCACACACCTTGAAGGCTTCTTTTCACAGACGATGTGCTCTGCACTACATGTACAGTCGATGATGGTTCCAGTGGTGGGTGGGGTCTACACGCTACAGGACACAGAGTGTGCGATACAGCAACAGAAGAAACATGAAGATGTTTGGACTTCAGTGAGGACATCATGCTGGACTGGGTAACAAGGTAATACAAAAGGTGATAATTCCCATTTCCAATCAAGTCATCTCCAGAAATATGTAACACTCATAGTCACACTTACGTACTTGTGAAGATGCTAGTTCTTCTACAATCTTGGCTGTGATGTCATCAACAGTTTTCTTTGTCTCAAAGTGCCCTATGGCATCAAGTAGGGTCTTCCATGTCACCTGGCTGCCGTGTTTTAACCAGTGCTTCAACATGGAGTAGTAAGCATCGTCATCACTTGGAACTTCCTCACCAAGTCTGTCCAGTTCACCCTCATCTACCTCCAAGAGATTTCCCACTCTTTCCCATTTGTCTTTGTGTTGTAATTTGGACAGAACATGCTTGTCTATGAGTGAACGACTGGGTTTTACTCCCATGATCCTGATATCATCACTAATCTCTTCCCCTCCCACTAACTGGTAACCCACACTAGACAAGATTCTCAAAGTGGCTTCTTTACCTGCTTCACCGCAATCAATCAGCTCTTTCACAGCCAGGAAAGCACCTATGTACTTCTGTTCCATCTGTTTTGGTAGGTTGGCCCACAGACCAGGTCCACCACCTGCTCTCTCGATCATACTGGCAATGTCGTGAAAGTCAAACTGACGAGCTATGTCCAGTGGACTCAGACCATTAGGAAAGAGTTCGTTAACTGTATACTTTGTAGATGAGTGAGAGATTAGCTTGTCTATGAAGACTTTGTAGTCCTTGGCACCTCTCTTGATACTATTTCCCGCAGAGTAATTCATTAAGATCTTGCATATTATCAAAGAAATGTGCACCGGAGAGAGAGGACATTCATCTTGTAAATGAAGCTGTTGAAAGATATTAACTGTTTGATAAGGGAAGTATTGAGACAAAACATCTTTTGTCATCGACCATGTTTGATGGGCTGCTTCAGTGAACATACTCTCATCTCTGGAAAGTGTTGTTATCACCAGTGGATCACCTGTGAAGGAACCTAAAATCAAGAGCTTACAAGGATCAAGGAGATTCCTATTCTTGAGAGAGAGAATAGATTCTCTGATGTTATCTCCAAGGTCATTACACCCACAGATCTTACAGAGTTCGTGCAATTTGTTAATCTGTCCACACATTACAGCTACTTCAAACATGGAAAGACCATAACGGTTTTGAGTAGTAACATTACAATGTTTGGAAATTAAAAATTTCACAATTTCCACATGGCCTTCTCCAGCTGCCCACATTAAAGGAGTCAGACCCATGGGATTACAGCAATCAAGAGGATTATTATCAGGTACACATGCCAATTGATTAGGTGAATCTACCTCTGATTCAGTGGCCATTGGGTGTTGTGGATTATATTGCTCACATATTGCATCTGATAATACTGTCACTACTTGTACAGAAGCACTAAAAACTGCCTGATGTAGAGGAGTTCCAAGAACACCTGCCATTATGTCTGGATTAGCTCCCAACTTCAGCAATTCATGCACTGCTTCCAGTTTGCCTTCACCAGCTGCTGAGTGGAGGGGAGTGTTGCCATTAGCATCTCCTCTATTGACATCCAAACCACATTCTACCAACCAACCTACTAATTCAACATGACCACCTTGGGCAGCGGAATGAAGGACACTTCGACCACTACTATCCACCACATCAATTGGACAGCCTTCATCCAGTAAAACTGACATTACCTTCTTGTGACCACTCAATGCAGCCTGATGTAGTGGAGTTCCATAAGTACCAGCAATCTTTGTCATTGATACCTTTCCACCCAATCTCAGCAATTCATGCACTGCTTCCAGTTTGCCAGTAGCAGCTGCTGAGTGGAGGGGAGTGTTGCCATTAGCATCTTCTCTATTGACATCCAAATCACATTCTACCAACCAACCTACTAGTTCAACATGACCACCTTGGGCAGCGGAATGAAGGACACTTAGACCACTACTGCTCACTACATCAATTGGACAACCTTCATCCAGTAAAACTGACATTACCTTCTTGTGACCACCCAATGCAGCCTGATGTAGTGGAGTCCCGTAAGTACCAGGAACCTTTCTCATTGATGCCTTTCCACCCAATCTCAGCAATTCATGCACTGCTTCCAGTTCACCATTATACGCTGCTGAGTGGAGGGGAGTATAGCCATCATTAGATTGTACATTAGCAGAAACTCCTCTGGTAATCAGTTCTCTCATGACTTCAACATGTCCTCCTTCTGCTGCTCTATGGAGAGCAGTATATCCATGACCGTCTACTACATCCACTGGACATCCATGTTCTAATATTGCAAACACTCCCTGCATATCATCAAGGTAGGATGATTGGAACAGAAAATCACGGACAGTCTCATCATCTAGTGCTGCTATAAACTCTAGCCTTATTCCCTTTTCATCTGAAACCTCTTCTCTCTGCTCACACTCAACATCCTCCACTCCACCATACTTCAACAGTTCTTCCTGCGTTGAATAGTTCTCACACATCACTGCCCTTTTCAATGGGGTATTACCTTCATAATCTAAATAGTTAACATTGCTACCTAGATCAACCAGGACACCTATAGGAGCTGCTCCTCCACTTGTTGCAGCATGATGTAAGGGAGTGCGGCCATGTCTGTCCACTGGATCAATACAGCAACCTCTCTCATGGAGAAGTTTTATCACTTCAACCTGTCCATGTGATGCAGCATGATGGAGAATGGAACAACCCTCTTCATCAGTCATGTCGGGTGATAATCCTAAATCGAGGTAATTCTTTACCAATACAATGTTCCCAGATTGGGCAGCCTCAAATACACCACCGTCATCATCTACACTATATTCTTCATTGTCCTTCAGTTCTTGCTTTACTTCTTCCATTCCAGAGTCTTGTGGTGGACAGTCACCCTCTGAGATACCATTTCCATCTTGTTGTAGTTCTTCAACATGCACTATTCCTTCATGTACACCTTCTGTAGCGAACTGTACACTACTCACAATACAGTGGGATTCTACTTCCTGTTCACCACTCACAGTACAGTAAGACACTACTTCCTGTTCACCAATCACAGTACATTGGGATTCTACTTCCTGTTTATCACGGACAGTAACATGGTATTCTATTTCCTGTTCTCCAATCACAGTAGAGTGAGATTCTACTTCCTGTTCACCACTCACAGTACTGTGGGATTCTACTTCCTGTTCACCACTCACAGTACTGCTGGATACTACTTCCTGTTCACCCCCATATTTTAAAGTCACAGCATCTGCTATGGCTTCATCACTTTGTTGTCCACTAAACTCTACACCTTCTTTGACCTCATGACGTACACGTATTTCAGAATCTTGTATATTTTGTGCTATCAGTGTATCTGTACTGTCATCCTCACTATCAATGCGACCTTTCTTTTGATATTTCGACTCAGCCATTTTGTTACACTGTGTGTTGATTTCACACAATCTTGTCAAGGCTACATGAATGATTAAAGCAGACAATTATGCAAGTCTCGTAAACTGAAGTTTAATGGTTTGTCCAAAATACGTGGAACCTCCATAATCCAACACCTTTATAATCCAAAATTGAGATACATCCATTATTATAGATTATACTATAAAAGCTCCATAATCTGACAACCTTTGAAATCCAACATGTCATTCTTTGCCCATTTAGTTCCAGATTATCAAGGTTCTACTGTGTGTAGCAATCAATACAATAAATGGTTGGGTTAGATTATGAGCTACGATTTGCTTGATCCCTTTCTTACAGTAAACATTCAATTTATTAGTTATTAATATGTGCATAAGTTATAGTTACTACCCGACTTCTATTACGTAACGAATTTATTGTCTGAGGGGCGAGTACAATAAATTCATTACGTAATAGAAGTCGGGTAGTAACTCGCTTATCGTTGCAGGTGATTGGGGAGTACGATCGTTTGAATTTAAAACAGCACGGATATGCAGGAGAATAGCTTCTGCTTTCATTCAAATACGTCGTAAGCGTCCTTAGATAAATTTTAGTGTTTTATCGTGTGGTAAATATGGCTAAACGTCCACAACCCCCTTCTCTAAAACCATCGACTAGTAAGGCGAAATTTCCACCTCACGCTAGAAGATGTTTCAATTTCAATGTCCTTGACAAAGATTTCGAAGAGTTCACTAAAGGATATGTTCCTATAGACGACTTTAGTGATATTGTTCTAAATCTATTTTTAGTAACAAAATCTAGCTTTAGAGTTATTCATTGTAGTTTGCATAACGTAATTGATATAAATTGATTACCATTCCTTAAAAGTGCATTGTTATTATAAACTAGGCGCTTAGCCAACTTACTACCCGGGCAGTAAACGATTTACAGCCTGGGCGGTGCCTTTGATGTATGACGTCATCGGGTGATAAAATATTATTATTAAGCCAGGCCTGTATTTACCTTTCAAAATTCATTCACATAGTAATTATATTGTTAATCTGCTGCAATTCATTTTTGAAATAATTGGCAGAATAATTTAATTGTTTGGCACATTAACTGGCTGCATATAACTGATTTTATATCTTATTGGTACTGGGAAATGAGGTGGATAAGGTGTGGCAGATAAAGTGCTGGTGGATTAACGAGAATTCACTATAATATTATTATATTTGATATTAAGCTGAATTTTTTAATTTTATACATCAACGGCTCCTCCCACCAAAGTCCAGACATGCACTGCTCTCAGTTCAACACTTCAGGTCCTCTTCCAACACCAGATGCCTTCTGTACACCATTCTGCAGTTGTCTTTCTCATTTCTCTCATCAATAGGAAACAAGTCCCCTTTGGCCAAACATTCACTTGACGAATTAATAATGGAGACTACGATCAATTCTTGAATTTCAACAATATTATTACAATGTCATATATATTATTATGTAATCCATGCATATTCCCCTCGAACGAGTATACATACGAATATCATGCACGTGTGAATGAACTGGGAATTTTTCAAATATTTTATATAATATACTTGCATCTTACAAGCACTGCAAAGTAGACATGGACAGAACATAAACACATATCATTACAAGGCCATAGGAAGCATTGAAAAGTGGTAAGGTTGTAAAAAATAATTTTTCACTCACAATAGCTCATACTAACATACTAGTCTATAGATGGTATGCACGAAGCGGGGGCGCAGCTCGGCGGCCATATTGGGTGGCAAAAAGACACGTTACGTATAGGGATCAATACAAAATCTGTCTAGTTATAAGAGTTCTAGACACTTCATCGTCGGACGAAACCTCAAATTTCTTAGAGAAGTGAGCTAATAAGGTACAATCAGAATCCTCTTCTTAACGAATACTTCCCAATGATCACATTTTGACCTATAACGTCATCCGTTATTGTATATCGTCTTTAAGATCGTAAAGCGTACTATGTTCTAGCTTTGAATTCGTGATTCGCCTAAATGTTGCTCCTATATCTTGGCTGCAGTAAATGCTCGTTTAAGGGCTCAAATGTCAGTCTTAAATCGTTTTTCTGCCGATCGAGAAAGAAGAACATTGGAGTTCATAACCCCATTCTTGCTGTAACTCTTTTAAGAGACAATAATGCACTTGTTGCGTTTACTGGCACAGTTTTACCAATATTTAATCTTCTGATGACTATATTCATGTAACTTCACCTACTGCTTTGAGGATGTAAAATCAATAACAGATAAATTCATAATTATTGTACATAACGAACCTTTGCATTGATGCGTTGAAAGCCATGTATGCAAAATGTTAGGTTACAGGGTAGAGATGTAGCAGACATGCTGCTCTTCAACCAGTGTTGTAGTCCACTGCAAACAGTACCACACTCTCCAAGTCCTTCCATGTAAGTATAATGGGCACAATCAATAATTGTTTCATTAGTGTCTACTGCAACTCTAGGTGTAAGGGACTTGGTGATGGTTTCTGTCAGTTTTTTACGTTAACTATTAACAGACAGATATCCTTGACACGGCCCATGTTAATTTGATATTGCTAACCTATCCAGAAACCTAGCTATAGGCAACTGAACTTTTATAAACCTTCAAAGTACACTTAATATACACACTAGGAGTGTGTATGAAATAGCTGAGGATGTCAGGGTATTTAAGATTCGGCCAATCGAAATTATTTAGAAGAGTTTCATTAGAAACGTCGCAGGGTAATTACTTATCTAGATCGATTCTATCGATTGTCTCCTTATAGGGCCTCTGGGCTGCTTCCGAAATGGACTCAGAATACTTCGAAAGGCTCTCTTTGTTCACTCTACCAATCTTTTACGAATACATGCTGTTTAAGCGGCGAAATCAGCAAATCTTGGGGCTGAAGTAATACCTTGCGCGTACTTTAGATACGCTTTTTGCCACCCAATATGGCTGCCAATCAAGTTTTAACACATACGCCCCCGCGTCGTGCATACCATCTATAGATACCCTTTTACTGTATAATAATTGAGTGATGACATTCTTCTTGCTAAACATGTGTTTTGGGGATTGAAAAGAGAGAGGCTGATGAGATTTCTCACCAATGGACGGCATCTTTAATTTGTCCTGCATATAGGCTTTGATAGTGCCATGCAATTGACAAATTCTATGACATAGAGTGACGTCTATATACTATGCAAATATGCTAATAAAATGACTACATATTAAATGACAGTAAATTAAATAGATACTGTTTGGCTAGGACATATTACGGTTGAGTGGAGGCTGGAAAAACCATGGTTTGTTTCTAGGAATTTCCATTGAACTTTATTCATAAAATCCAATAAGTGTTCGTTCGGCAAGGAAAAAGTGAAAATGCCATTTGCGAAGCTGAAACTGCCTGGAGAACAGACCGAACTAACCGAAAAACGAAGAAGTAATGTTCGAACAATAAAGTGTGTGCATTTACTGGCGAAACAAATTGGGAATTTTGATGCGCGTGCACAACCTGTGAAGTTCTTCAATAGCATTTAGGGCAAATTTGTTCATTTACTGTGAAAAGTTCCTCCCTGCTTGAAAATCTTGCCACATATGCTCGTCGTTTTGATAGCGAATTAGGTGTCCTTCACTAGTCCTTCACCTCGTTGATTGACATTGCGTCGGGCGGATTGTGCAATACATGTATCACATGACCAGCTCCCAAGATGGTGCTTCCCGTCAATAACGTTCGCTATCATTCTCCCCGAACAGCTTATAAATCGATTCTTTCCTTCTATGCTTTATTTATAGTTCTGAATCAGATTCATACAGGTGATTTGCACACATCACAATTGGTGAAAGCCAATATTGTAAGTTTTTTCAGGAGTTTGGCCTGAAAAGTGGTCTGGCAAATGCCGGACTTGCCGGACCACTTGCGCCGGCCTTGTGACATATGAAATATGGTGTAATCTAAAGATGGCAGAAGTGGGAATTTGAAAAAGTGGTAAGGTCAAAACCTTACCAGCCACACTGCTTCCTACAGCCTTGCATTGATTGCATTGCATGATTATGAGATACAAATAGGGATGGGATAGAACACATGATAAAATCATTACCATCCATCAACCTCTGTACATGGTACCTACCTACATAAACTTAACCCCTGTCTGCACATGTATAGTATACAGACATTGATATGATACATTTGATTCACTGTACATACAGTACAACTTGCCTAGGAGTAACCCAGCATGCACTGTAAGAACACTGGTGGAAATATTCCACCATTGCTGGTGGACTAGATGAATTGCATGTACCATCACATGCTCAAAATTGTCATGGTTGCTATTGGTGACAAACAAAATCAATACAACTAAGTGTAGCGTAGCAACAGTGTAAATAGTTTTTGTGTGTGTGTGGGGGGGGGGGTTGGTTGTTTGGTCTACATATGTACATGTACATATGCAAACAAACGTACATGACCAAACCCACAAAATATGTGCACTATCTACCACAACATACATCTGTCTACCATATTATTATATACACAGGTTAGCGAACAATGTTTGCATACTCCTCAGATCACACCACCTGTTGCCCATCACAGTGTGTGACTGAGTGATCAACAAACAATATCCACTGCATACTAACATGCATAGTCAACTATTCTACACACCTCTGTACCAGAACACTATGTCGGATGGAGGGAATCCAACAAACTGGATACAGGAACTATTCTCACCTCACAACAACAACTGAATGTCAACTCAGTGCTGAGAACACTTGAACCAAAGGTGCCGTCCACAGTCCACACAGAGACAGGATGAGGGACTTTGATGGGACTTAACATCAACCAGTGAAGAGCAGGCTGTACAGGTGAAAGGGATGTGCATGTACTAATATACAATACTACTAGCTGTGAACAAAGATGAAAACTACAGCTAGAAGCATGATTGTGATGTCATAAATAATTCTGACATCATTTCAGATGTTAGGAAATAATATATTATGACTGTCCATGTCAATGTCTCTAATGTAAACTAGGAATAGACAACTCAAAACAAAAGTAATCAGAAAATCAGTTCCATGGGGTAATTGAAAGCATTTGCCACTATCATTTAAAGCGACTGATTATCATTCTTCTGTCACACACACACACACACACACACACACACACACACACACACACACACACACACACACACACACATGTACACACACACACACACACACACACACAGGTCATGTCTGCATTAACAACTGATAATGTACTTACATGTCACAGTTATTATTGGCTATGTATATTAAATACAATTATTGAATCCTAGAATGATCCACAGTTGAAGGGAGTCCACACATCACAGCAGAGGAGGCTGGCAGGACAGACCACCTGTAGAAATCTCACACTCAGTTACGTCTACTAGTACGATGATAGGCGGAGTTTTGTGGATAGTTCGGTAAGACCGTTCAATCTTCTCTTCTTTCCCTATTAGCTATACTGACAATGGCAGTATTCCCTTACAAAGCGGTCGTCTGGAGATCACCTACGTATAGATACAAAACTCAGCTATGGTATAACGTACACACGTAGTGGTCAACTCAGATAGAGTGGGAAGATTGGAATTGGTTAGACTAAATCTAACAAATAACGTGATCTAAAGTTATAGAGGTGTCTCTAACAATTATTATTCATACTTAAAACACACCACATGTACATGCAATCTCGTTTTGAGCGGTACACACTTGGACTCTACGTTGAATACTACGTAAAATTGATAGTTTAACGGTCACCAACTGTAATACCTCAAGGAGGAAAGAACTGGATAAAGACGACAAATCACACCGTCTTCCTGAAAGTACGCTGTACTTATCTGTGGCTTTGGGCGTGGTTTATCCAGACGCTCTCCGCGCGTGTATACACGGCTGTTCGATCATAAACGCTAGTAGCTATTATTGTCACATGCAACCAAGCTACAGAATCAAAACTGGGGTGTATAGTGCATGAACCATAGATGTTCGGTGTTATAGGGTCGAGCATAGCATTATTATGTTCTGGCTGCCCTAAATTTAATCCATACACTCGGTACAGGTGTTTGGAATGATGTGATTAGAAAATGTTGTTATATTACAACAACCTATAGCTAGCATGAAGCAATTTGAATAGTCCATAGATATCAATGTGCACAGCGAAAATGGATAACGAATACGGTACAATACGGATCCCGTGACACAATCAGAATACGGGTTATGCGCCGCTTCCCGTATTGCTCGGGAAGTAACGGGTTCGGTGATATCGTAGCTAACGGGTTGTTTTCATTATTATGTCATAGTTGAGGCGTTTTATCTATTATTGTCAAGACAGAAGGATGAAATCATGCTGATCTGTGGCTGTTTTTGGCGGGATTCGAAGAATAGGCAGCCTCGGAGAAGAACGCACGCTCCTCAAGAAAGGCTAGTTCCGCTCTCAGCATCCAAAATCAACCTTGTCTAAGTGCGCCTCCGACTCCAGTACTATCCTTCGACTAGGATCAGAGTTCTTTAGCCCAATGGTAAGCTCCATCAGGAAATCTATAGATTTTCCTAATTGCGGGGACCAAAAGCAGGTTTAGATGATTTTAAGAAGGGAAATTTGAGTCTAGAAGAACACCCGCTGGTAATAAGCCGTAAATTACTTGCTCTAAAAAGGAATTAAATATCCCGTGAACATTGTCATTCCACGAATTAGATTTCCACCACATGTAAGTTGTTTTACCCATTGTTGCAATTATAATAACTGGTGTATACTGTATTGTTCATACATTTAGGCGTCAATTAAAGCCTTACAAATTCCTGAACTGCTGAACATTGTTTGAAGCTTCCTTGCGGTAAGGTTTTTTCATCAAATATCCGCCTTTTACTATGCGTGTGTTATAGACATTTACTTCTTTATCCCAAATTCAAATAAAGACTTTACAAAAGGTAAAAGGAGGAGTCAGATTTGAAACCACAGCGTGGAACAGTGCCTAATGAGCGTCTATGGTCTGATGTAGTGCTCAGATGTGAGTTTATACACCCTTTATGTAACTAGGTAATGCTGAGTTAATAGTCCAAGTGTGTGTGTGTGTGTGTGTGTGTGTGTGTGTGTGTGTGTATTTTGGCAGGGAGCTAACATAGTGTACTTGTTTGTTATATGACGTAGTTTAAAGTGTATGCTGTCTGCTCTTTATGTATTGTCAAGATGTGTCATCTTTCGGCAATGCACCTGTCAAGATGTGTCATCTTTCGGCAGGGAGCTAACACAGTGTACCTGTTTGTTGTGTAACGTGATTTGAAGTGTACACTTTCTGCTCTTTATGTATTGTCAAGATGTGTCATCTTTCGGCAATGCATCTGTCAAGATGTGTCATCTTTCGGCAGGGAGCTAACATAGTGTACCTGTTTGTTGTGTGACGTGGTTTGAAGTGTACACTTTCTGCTCTTTATGTATTGTCAAGATGTGTCATCTTTCGGCAATGCACCTGTCAAGATGTGTCATCTTTCGGCAGGGAGCTAACATAGTGTACCTGTTTGTTGTGTAACGTGGTTTGAAGTGTACACTTTCTGCTCTTTATGTATTGTCAAGATGTGTCATCTTTCGGCAATGCACCTGTCAAGATGTGTCATCTTTCAGCAGGGAGCTAACACAGTGTACCTGTTTGTTGTGTAACGTGGTTTGAAGTGTACACTTTCTGCTCTTTATGTATTGTCAAGATGTGTCATCTTTCGGCAATGCATCTGTCAAGATGTGTCATCTTTCGGCAGGGAGCTAACATAGTGTACCTGTTTGTTGTGTAACGTGGTTTGAAGTGTACACTTTCTGCTCTTTATGTATTGTCAAGATGTGTCATCTTTCGGCAATGCACCTGTCAAGATGTGTCATCTTTCGGCAGGGAGCTAACACAGTGTACCTGTTTGTTGTGTAACGTGGTTTGAAGTGTACACTTTCTGCTCTTTATGTATTGTCAAGATGTGTCATCTTTCGGCAATGCACCTGTCAAGATGTGTCATCTTTCGGCAGGGAGCTAACACAGTGTACCTGTTTGTTGTGTAACGTGGTTTGAAGTGTACACTTTCTGCTCTTTATGTATTGTAAAGATGTGTCATCTTTCAGCAATGCACCTGTCAAGATGTGTCTTCTTTTGGCAGGGAGCTAACATAGTGTACCTGTTTGTTGTGTGACGTGGTTTGAAGTGTACACTGTCTGCTCTTTATGTATTGTCAAGATGTGTCATCTTTCGGCAATACACCTGTCAAGATGTGTCATCTTTCGGCAGGGAGCTAACATAGTGTACCTGCTTGTTGTGTGACGTGGTTTGAAGTGTGCACTGTCTGCTCTTTATGTATTGTCAAGATGTGTCATCTTTCGGCAATACACCTGTCAAGATGTGTCATCTTTCGGCAGGGAGCTAACATAGTGTACCTGTTTGTTGTGTGACGTGGTTTGAAGTGTACACTGTCTGCTCTTTATGTATTGTCAAGATGTGTCATCTTTCGGCAATACACCTGTCAAGATGTGTCATCTTTCGGCAGGGAGCTAACGTACTGTACTTGTTTGTTGTGTGATGTAGTTAGAAGTGTACACTGTCTGCTCTTTATGTATTGTCAAGATGTGTCATCTTCCAGCGGGGAGCTAATGTGTACCAGAGTGTGCTATCCTAGTGTAACATGTTTGTTGTGTGACAAGTTTGTGCACAAGTAAATTATAAATGGATCCAAATTAACTATAACTAGCTGTCTTAGTGCTTGAACTGTAACAGCTAAACTTGTTCTTTATACTTTTTTAGGTGCTGAACCAACAAGGGCGCCAGCAGAACGCTTCCCACCACCACCGTTTGAAGAGTCAGCCAGAACTAAGAATGACCGTCAAGACCGATAAGAAGAATGTGAATTTATCAACTTTTAAACGCTTTTAGACACAATTACCATGTTTTAGCGTGTTTAGTATATACTTTTGATTTTAAAATACTACGTACCTGGGTCTTCTAAAGTCGCCAAATAAGCACTAGTATAAAACAATGAAAAATCGATTCAAACGCGCTGGAAGAGCATCCATTCCACGATTCTGGTCTGTCTTTGTCATCTGTATTTACGGGCAAGGAGATAACCGTGTATATCGAACGAACGGTTTATTTTCGAGTCGATCGACGGCCATGTTTACGGGACATACCGTGATACAATATGCCAATACGATAACACACGGGTCCGTACATACACCGTACGGGAACCCGTGTAAATCTCGTCCTATATGTATCAACGGGAAGGGGTTCAACGTGTAAACGGGCCCGTGCACAACACACGTTTTCCCTGTGGTGAGTGTACATGTCATTAGCCTAGAAGCCCAGCAGTGGTATTTTATTATTATAATTGTAGCAAGTAATTAAGTACATACATACACTAGAGGGTACAGTTCTGGTAGAGTAGAGGGTGTGATCCTAGCAGTCCTGGCAAGAGAGGGTTGACTGTGGTCTGGTAAAAGAGGATGGGGTCCTGACATAGGAGTAGGGTGAGTCTGGCAGAGAAGATGGTGCATGTCCTGGTATGTAGATGAGAGGTGTGGTTCTGGCAGATGTGCAGGTGTGATCTTGGCAAAGAAGAGGGTGTGGTCCTGGCAAAGGAGAGGTGTGGTCATGGCTAATGAGAGGGCATATTCAACCAAAGGAGAGGGTGTGGTCCCAGCAAACGAGGAAGTTGGTCCTGGCAAAGGAAAAGATGTGGCTTTGGCAGGTGTGAAGGTATGGTCCTGGCAGATGAGAGGAGTGGTCCTGGTAGATGAGAGGAGTGGTCCTGGCAGATGAGAGGAGTGGTCTTGGTAGATGAGAGGAGTGGTCCTGGCAGATGAGAGGAGTGGTCTTGGTAGACATTGATGGTTACCTACAGATGTCGATGTTTGAAATGGACAGATGCAGTATGCATCAAAAGAACATGATACTATAACTATCAATAGAGAGGGGATTTACTAGTTACGTACATATAGTACATTTGTACACCACTGATATCATGATGAATGTAAACGCATCTCTAAATTGTCACAATTACAACAGAGCAAAATACAGAATGCCCATTCCTACCTATGGCCAGTTGTTTGGGGATCAAATCCACAGCATTTGCATACAAGGTCAGCAGCTGTGGAACAAAGGGCATACAGGTTTTCAAAATATCATACAGCCAGTTTATAAATATGTATGTAGGGCGTGGCTTCCTATTTCGGACGCCATCAAAATTCGGACGCTCGTATTTCGTCCTGAATGGACGCAGACACTTCATTTTTGCTCCAGTAGGAGCCGAAGCGAATTGAATATACTACCTGATTCCGTAGATAGATCAATGCTTTCTTTCGCGAGTTAGGCTCAAAAATGTAAACCGTCCGAAGTCATATAATTTCGGACGGTAGTCATATATTTCCGGACAGTCGCTTGTATATCACGTACGAAAGGATTTGATCTTTCTTCTTTAGTATATAGGTATATGTACTTTCGTGCTAATCACAGCGAAAGTTGGATGTTTAGATCTTCGGAGATGATCGAGTAATGATTATTTAAGGAAAGTGTCCGGAAGTCATCAATTTTCGGACATGTTTGTCACACAAAATGTATTGGCCTGTAAACATCAATCGAACTGAAGTAACAGAAGGTAGAAATTCAAGTAGAAGAACAAGTGGAGCATGTAAAATGAACGTCTCTGGCCTTTTTGTGTGGAATCCGGGCGCACAAACAGTGATACGCGAAATTCGAAATCGGGCCTATTGCGGGATAAACGAAAACATGGCGTTCAATACTTAATCACTTCCGGGGAAGGACTAACAGACAAAATTGAACTTCAGTCATTCTAAAGGGATTAGACCACGAAATTGTGCCTCGGATGATATTCAATGGCAATTAATGGGTATAAAATGTCCATATAGGCCCTAATTTCGATTATTCTCGGGCTATCGCCATGTCCGAAAATTGATGACTTCCGGACACTTTCCTTAAATAAGCATTACTCGATCATCTCCGAAGATCTAAACTTCCAACTTTCGCTGTGATTGGCGCGAAAGTACATATACCTATATACTAAAGAAGAAAGATCAAATCCTTTCGTACGTGATATACAAGCGACTGTCCGGAAATATATGACTACCGTCCGAAATTATACGACTTCAGACGGTTTACATTTTTGAGCCTAACTCGCGAAAGAAAGCATTGATCTATCTACGGAATCAGGTAGTATATTCAATTCGCTTCGGCTCCTACTGGAGCAAAAATGAAGTGTCTGCGTCCATTCAGGACGAAATACGAGCGTCCGAATTTTGATGGCGTCCGAAATAGGAAGCCACGCCCTACCCCGATGCGTGGGCGTTTTCAATCAACTACAAAAGCGCCGACAGGAGTACATTCGCGATGTACTGGGGTACATTTGTGATGTACCCCAGTTTTTGTAAGTGGTATTATTTAATCTAACAAGCTTCGGATAGTTACTGAGCGAACGACGAAACTCGCCGAACCCACGAGCCTCGGAATATTTACCGAGCGAACGAGGAAGCTTGCCGAACCAAAAAACCTCAGAATATCTACAGAACGAACGAACGAACGAAATAGGAAACTTGCCAAAACAACAAGCCTAGGAATATCTGAACGAACAAGGGAAACTTGCCAAACCTACGAACCTCAGAATATTACCGAACGAATGAGGAAACTTGCCGGAACCAAGAACCTTAGAATATCTACAGAACGAACGAACGAAATAGGAAACTTGCCAAAACAACGAGCCTAGGAGTATTAACTTTACCGAACGAAAGAGGAAACTTGCTGAAACGAGCGTGAGAGTATAAAATTACCGAACGAACGATGATTGCTGCAGTGTTATTAAGCCTTCTTGCTTCTCTTCGTTGAAAACCTCAATCGATAGACCTACCAGCCCGCGTAAATGAATGTGCCTACGGGGTATAACTACTACTTGTATCCTGGTTGAGGGGTGGATCAAAGGAAAAACTGTGCGTACATAAGCCATGTAGCACAGGTTAGTGATACAGTACAGGTCACCAGACAGGTTTCATTGTTAGGATTAATTGCGTGAGAACAAGGCAGGAAATTAGTAAACACATTTCTATTGTATATAATATGTTGTATTGGACTATGCGCATATTTGCAGTATAAATAGTCTATCATTCACCGCGCCAGGATACAAGATATATCCTGCCTAGGTGTGCTGCAGCATGTACATGTACGTACGTATGTACATGATGATTAAATTGATGTAAACTATTATACTCTAGTAATAATTTACAGTGGTTTCCATTATTGCAATTTATCTGTATAATTTACATAATCACAGACATGTAGAGCCTTAACATCAACTACAATACTGGAGTTGAAACACTCTCACCCAAAGATGAGCAGAATAACCAGTTGTTATGAAACTACCACCACACACTGGTGTACAGTACATACTGCATGCATGTACTGCGTAAATACAGAACACATCAACTCACATCCGCGTATTGTGTAGTGGTGTGTTTGGTTTCCCATGACCTGGGGAGTTGTGGTGGATGGAACTGGGTCAGCAGCTCAAGAGCTACACTCCATGTCAGGTTGAACTGGACACACAGATTAGTAAGGAATACTCAATATGATTGTGATGATTAAAATAATATTTATCCCACTTCTTACCGGTTCTGATACATGTTTTAATAGCTTCTGCAATTCAAATAGGAAATAATTGAAGAAGCAGCATTTACATTTCAAAAATTAATGCTTGCACACATTCCAGTATTCAAATTATGTACGTATATAGGTCATTTTGTAAGTTGTCTATATGTACAGTACTTGCATGCTGTGTGTGTGTGTGTACGCGCGTGTGTGCATGCATGTATACATGACATACATGTATGTACACCCACGTACAAGGGAAATGGCAACACAGACCTAGTGTTGGTTAATGTATGTACATATGTATATACGTATCTATGTACTGCTTGTACATCTATTGCTAATGTACCTTTCCTTTATCCGTCTTCAAAGGAAAGCCATACAAGCAGCAATAACACTGGTACAGCTCTTCAGATAGATCCTGGAGGGAATAAGGAATGCCAGCAAGCATGATGACAGCAATAGAGGAGTAACAACACTCTTCACTTGCTTCATTCTCCAACTGATCAACTGCTCGACCTTGTTCTTCCTTAATAACACCTACATACAATTTTAGGAGTCTTCCTTCTTCTTTGCAACACCAGCTGTAGCTAATGAGCACAAAATACATGTCAACCACTGCTATTATTACTATTCTCTCTCACACTCGTGCATATGACAAGCACTGTTGTAACCACAGTACAATATGATTCCTTCCTTCTAGCATGTACAGCAGAGACATAATGCATGAGGAATGTACCATTTATGTACATCCATGGCCGGCTTATTACCCCAATTCACATTTGGCACTTTATGAATTGGCAAAAAATAAACAATTTTGAATACTAAATAACAATGAAAATATTGATGCAAAAATAGATGATTTCACAAAAAATTGCATTAACCCAGGATGTATAAGCAGGTTGTTTCCCAGCTCACCAGTGGACCTTCACTACTTCTTTCATTTTTAAGGACTGTTCTGGTATCAAACATACCCAAGTATACTGCACACTGGGTGAACAGGCCTACCTTGCCAAGTGTTGGTGAACAAATCCCAAGTAGTGCCACAGGCTGGTCTCTGATCTCGTGACCTCAGGTTCATCTTGTTTCTCACACGATTGCTGATTCAGCACGGTGTAATCCATCAGAAGTTGGGTGCTCTTCATATCAGCTGTAGGTTGTGCACTTTTGCTTGAGACTGACCCTGGCACGTCCAAGTGTGACAGATCACTGTCTGAGCCAACAATGGAATGTTCAGTAGTGTCTGGCATAGCACCAACAGATGTGACAGTAGTGGGTGAATTGGATGAATCAGTGATTGCCGCAGTACTCTTTGGCACAGCGGAAGTTGGTAATACACTGTCACATATGGCAGTGGTCAGTGAGGTACTCTCCGATACAGTAGTGACTGGTATGGTAGTTTCCAACCCAGCAGTAGAGGGCGTATTCTCAGACACAGTGGTAGGCAGTAGGGCACCATCGGATACACTTGTAGTGGGTACACCACTGTTGGACATGGGTAATGTGACATCCTCAGACAGATCGGTCACAGGTGAACCTTGAAGTCTGAATACACAAAGTACATAGGAGGTAACAGTCACACAGAAATGCACCATACACAATATAGTAGCAATGTGCAAGTGATGCATTTGTGGAAAGGTGCAATGCTAATCAAGTTCAATCATTTATTATTATCTGAATGAGCTGAATGAACCCACCATCCACCATTCAGGCTACACATGTCACTCAGTTCACACAAACACAATACATGTACATGTTATATCATTTTAGGAAAGATACGCAGGGAATAGGTTCTTTTATAGATCTACTCAGTCGTTGCCGTTGGTATCCCATAAAAAAGGATCCATTTCCTGTGTTTCCTTTCTAAAATGATATGAGAATGATATGACAGCTGAGGATCTAGGGATACACAGGATACAAATCCAACTCTACCCATACAGTTTGACATACAACAGTACATGATGTTCGTGTCCATGTGGTGACTAACATCTAATGGAGAGCATAAGTCCTTTAGGAGCCATCCACGGCAATGTCCCTTGAAGAAACGAGATGGACTTGACCAGCAGTTCCTCCCCCCTGGGGGGGAATAAGAATTGTTGAGCTACTGATAAGAAATACTTAGTGACATGTAGTACATTGGGGTATAAATTTGTATGAGATATATGTGAAGGGGTAACCTTTATTGAGAAATATGTACTGTTTGAAGCTATGGTGCATATGGAGAGTAGAATTATTGGGAGAATTATAAATACATACTATATACGTTCATGCATGACTTGATCCGTGACTACCTGTACAGTACATGTACATATAATAGGTACTACACTAACTCACCCTTTACCATCAAACTGTTTCTTTCTCTTATGATCTGTCCACAATTCCACAAATAGCAACAAGAAACTACCAATTTCCAAACAATACTGCTCTTCGCTTTCCTCCAAAGGACTATCAGAGTACAAACCATGGAGTGATTTTGAATGTGTAACAATTCTCAAGGAACACATTACATACCCGAAGGACGCTGGCAGCTGAATATGTTCAATGACTATAAAAATACAATTGATAAACTCTTGCTTCAACTCTTTAGACCTACAGTTACAATAAAAAGAACAGTTAATATGCCTATCACATATGCACTACTTGCAGGTAAATGTACTAGTTTGTGCATATGTACGTGTACGTACATATGCTTGAAGACATGTATTCAAAGTTACCCTCTGCTCATCCAATATGCAGCTGTACAGTATGCATGTACAGTGAATACTGCTGCAAAGGTACATTCTGTACGCATTAACACAGCACATATGAATTATTTCTTGTTTGTGTATATTGTACATAAAGTGTACAATCTCCAACAACACACATGTACATACGTACATGCGGTGTGGGCCGCAGTAGTGTTTGCAGTACATAGGGAATGTGTTAAACAAGTGACACTGTGACTCACCACAACATGTCCCACTTCTCTGACAAGTGCAGGACGTAGTGAAACATCAGATCAACAACACTTCTACGTATGTGGTAGCAACACAATAATCCAGTCACATACATTAGCACTATGTACTATGTAGCACTATGTTTCACAATACCTGTTATTTCGAAGATCTTCAAGAAATTTTGGCACTTCTACTAGTTCATTCTCATGAATTCTCTTCACCGTTCTTTCTGCTGGTTGGCCATAATCCGAATACGTATCTCAACTTCATAGAAGTACATTCATTCACAGGGTCAACTCACCATGAGTGGTGTCATCAGAAACATCATCTCTGTATGGGAAGGAAACACATAGCTTGTACACGACATCAAGTATGTACATTTTCATGTAATGGATATGTACATATGTGGTCCAAACATTATAGTATGATTTATGCAAATTCCTTGTACTCCACAATGACAGTGTTTCCCCGAGAAAAACAAGTAATTCGAGTTTAAAAACTCGTGGGGCTGCCGCCCCCCGCACTCGAATTACTTAGCGTCTTTGTTAGGTTTAGAAGAACCTTCGCTGAAGTTATTACGTTCGGCGGAGCTTCAGCGCACGAATTCTAGCCCAATTTCAAATTGTCAGCGTTCGAAATCGGCCATCTTTATTTACTGAAACGAGTACAACTTCAAAAAATGATAGTACATACACTGTACATGTTACCTTATATGGAACATAAGAAATACCACTAAGGTAGTGAGCATGTTAGTAGCATTATGATAGCAGGTGCCTGGTAGTCTATTGAAATTCAGAAATAACTACAGTCTGGAAATACATAAACCAAGTCCCCACAAACTGTACACATAATATGCAAAAGCAACTTCAATGTTTAATAGTATGTCAAAAATAGTATATACTGTACATTACATGTACGTACATAGCTACATATAAGAAATAAACTACAGTTACATTGATCATGAGAGTGAAGCCATATAGAGGCAGAGCCAACATAATAGTGTTACCGTTGCATCATCACAACATGGAGGTGTTAAAAACAAACAGTGAGCAGTGTGTCTGGCCTGATACATCTGTGGGACTATAGGATATATACACCAAATGTGTTGTGATGAAGGACACATACATGTAGTACAAACACATACGTACTTCATATTATGTTTGTGATGGTTCATCAAACAAGGTAAATTTGTCCAATCTTCAATATCCAACCTGCAGACAAGATTTAGTCAGTACAGACACAAACGTGCAACATTGGTATGGACCTACTTCATATGGGGAGGAATAAAATTCTTGATTTTTTCCCATACACTTGACTATTCAACAGATTTTCTTGTGGGTTTTACCTGCAGTACATTAGACATGTGTACAATGTACAGTGGGGAATGTAACAATTCCTCCCAAAGATCAGCCTACACTTACTCTTGAAGATCTTCGCTTTGGTATGTAGTCAACTGGAAAATCAGGGGTTCTTCGTTTCACTCCTACTTTCACATCCGCTTCACTATCCTTTCCAGCCAAATCACTGGCTATAGGAATACACAGTTACATGCATAGATCAGGATGAATGTATGCACACTATACAGAGAGTAGCAAAGGCCATTGGTTAGCTCAATGTTCTGAGCACTCACCACTTTCTTGTACGGAATCCATGTCACTATCATCCATTTCAACACACTCTGTTGAGCACAAACAACACGTTTAGACAGATACAATGCATTTGTACTGTATGCTATACAATTCTATCACCTTTCTCAAGATCAGTGTAATCAAACATGGACTCCAAAGGAATGTGGGTATGTAGAGAGGACTGTAAGAACAGTATAAAAGACACTGATTGTACCATCTGTTTATGTACTGTATGTATGTATGTACCCATTGCATGGTCTTATGACCATACACTTTGCAGTAACAAGGGAAGCAAACCTTATCAGCAATGCAGTGTCTGTACACCTGTTGTAGGTGTCTGCCAACATCTAGCCAATGGGGTTGGGTGAGTTTGACATCAATCGATGGTGATTTGCTAGTTGGAATGGGTTCCACATGCTCTCTACTACGCAATAAGTGTACATCCTCCATAACCTGCACATGGAACACACGTTGGACATTATGAATTCCCAGCAGAATACAAGCTGGAATTTGTAATTACGTACGTAGCTAAACATGGTACGTCATGATTTAGTACATACAATACAATCCCAGTGTTGCTAAACAGTGTACACAAACACACAGTACCTTGTTATATGCACTGGGTGTAGGTTGGCTTGAATACCTGAACAGACATGCGTATGTAAAAGTAAATGGTTACAGATAACATACATGATAGTATTAACAATATCCTTGTACACTGTCAACATTTATCTGTCACTTATGAAGTGCAGTGATAGTTGATATGGGACTACTCCTACACCCTACACCACCAGGTGCAGTCACCTAACCTACAGTAGACACACACACGCACACAATCTTTTGATACGGATGAAGCTCTTGGTTCTCCCTACACATTCACTGTGACCAATATCACAGCCATTACATCACCTTATTGCAATACACAGCATACTGTATACATGGGGCATACACACTACATAGGGTATACCCATTGCATAAGGTACAACACATATACTGTGCATACAGTACATACTTCCAGATTTCACTCTGTCCATGACACAAGTATGGTCTTTCCTTCACAATCCACTGAATGTAACATATACCTACACACAGTAGACAAAGACATGATCCTAGGTCAGCATATGTACGTATACAGTGTAGGTACATTTACTGTATATGAATGTACATACATACACATGTACGTACATGTACACACATATATGAATATACGTATATATATTATGAATGCATGCCTACACATATGTACTGTAAAAACACATACTGTAGGTTTGTACCCATACACATACAGTACATATGAATCAGATTATGTAACTGCAGTCTGACTTGTACCTTCTTCGAAGTCATCCTTTACCTCCAAGGCAACCAGTAATAGCTTCAGACAAGCTACAGACAAAGAACAGGACATGACAAACTACATAGGGTCATATGTGTCATGATAGGTTGGTAGTTCAAAGGAAATATGCTTTGCTCGCTTACAGTTACCAATACAACACACACTCAAGTCCCTAACCATGCAGCACCCTTCCCATTAACTAATCAAACCAATTTTTTCTGTCACCCACAATATCAGCAACAGTGAATAATGAAGCAATAATAAAAGTGCCATCCCATGACGCAAGCTAGCAACGTACATCCTTTCAAACACGATGTGCAGCTATTACAGTGACACTTTCCATTATTACTGAGAGCGTTATAACTAATACATATGAGCTACCTTGTCCAGCCTCCTACATTTGAGAGCTACTGACACATTCACACACACACAAACACACACACACACACACACACACACACACACACTGGTTATGAAATGTTTACATGTTAGTAACTGAAAACTGTCAAAATTGAAATAGCAAAACAAATAAGACACTGAAATTAACATGGTCAGATGACAGTGAAATTAGCAATTTGATGTACTTTTCTCAAACTGATTGCATAAGAAAATTAGCATATAAGATGAAGTAAATAGTACACAATTTTATGTGTGATTTCCCCCACAACACATGCTCATACCTGGGTAGTCCTCAATGCTGAACAGCAGCCTGCACAGAGTGCTCAAACTGGGCCAATGAGAGGGACTGAGGTGAACGTTCTAAATATAAGCAATAAGTCAAACATTTAACAGTATTTCAATACCTCAACTACCACCTTGCACATGAGAACTGGGGAACACTGATACCTTGGAAGTACATTAGTACACCAATGTGGTATTGCTACAACTCCATCTTCACCAATACTGTAGTACATACTGTGCAAGTAGTGTCAAGGTGGCAGGAATAGCAGTGCATGCAATGAACACCAAGGACCTAGTACCTAGATGACCTGGATGTAGTACATACAGTGAATACTCGTTAATCCGCCGCAATTCATTTTCAAAGAATATGGTGGATTAACGATTTTGGCGGATTAATTGGCGGATTAATTGGATATTCAATGGTACTTGTACATTATATTGGTACTGGGAATTGTGGCGGATTAAAAGGTTTGGTGGATAAAGCGGTGGCAGATTAACGAGAATTCACTATACCGTGCAAGGAGTGTCAAAGTGGCAGGGATAACAGTGTATGCAATAAGCACCAAGGACCTTGGTCATATGTACTTTAGCAATACAGAGCTGCATCAAGTTCTGGCTAATCCATAATTTGACTATATGATGTATTTACTGTAAATATGAGTGTAAGTGTATACTCAGTTCATATGATGTACATAAAGCATAGCAATGTACTCTCCCTAACAAAAGGCTTACATATTAAAAGGATTTAATATACAAGCACTTAATCCTTGCATTGTAGACACAGTTGAAATGTAGTTGTATCCAATGATAGGACATCAAATTACATGTACGTAAATACTAAACTTTAACAGTGTGTCTGCATCATAACATGATATCCTTAGAATTGTAACTATAATGAGCAGTTAATTACTTGAAAACAATGAGTCAGTTCAGAGACTTACTTGTTCCAGAGCCTGTCTAGCAACCATGAAGTCGCCCAACCTCATAGCGGTGGAGGACAAATGATGCAGTAGAGTCACATCAGTGTTGTCCAGCTGGCATGCTTGTAGGAAGTGGCTGAGAGCAGTCTTGTCATCGGATTCTTCCAAGGCTATCAATCCGAGATTCTTCAAACAGGAATACTCCAATTTGAGCGACACTCTATCCAAAGGTGTACCCTTGCTATTCTGTTGGAGAGGAAAAGCGACTACTAGTGCATTGTACATATAACAACACTGAAATATAATTTGAAAGGCCTAACGTTAAAAATTAGACATGGGTTGAGTGGTTCATGGACAATTTGGATGGACACTTCATAGTCAATAAAGGATTATGTGTGGTGAAAAGGCTTGATTACAAACTTTACATTAATCACATACAACATTTAGAAATTCAACTTGTGCAAAAGACCCAAAGAGTAGTAAAATAACGAGAATGATGATCTGTATGTAGTGGAAATCCCAGTGTCCTACATGCACCCTGCCAATCATTAGCATTAACACATGTAAGAGCATATAAATGCACTGTCAGTAGCCCCAGGGTATACAGGACACCAACACAAGGTAACCATGGCACCCTCAACCAGGAAGGCACTCACCTCTGGATCCCCTACGTGCTTGGCTCTTGAATCAGTTATGAAAGGTGACTTCAAAAGTGCACCAAATGAATCTTTTGCTGAACCAAGGTTCCCTTCATTGAGGTGCTTTAGTCCGTCTAAATGCAGCTGGACAGCCCTGGCTTCCTGCATGGATGTACATGAGTTGCAAATACTAACATTACAAAAGCAATCGCTGGCAGTGGAAGATGATAACACAAGGACAGACTAGAGGCATTTATTTTCTGCCACATAAAAGAATGAGTGGTTACTCTTATATTCTATTCATAGGCAATATTTTGTGAAACAGTTTTATATGTGTGGTGTATATAGGGCCTCCCTTTCATTTTCACGTCATCCCTACATAATAGAGTGCTAACCCACACAATGATAGTGATGGAGCTCTTTTAAGGATTGTGTACTGTGTTTCTTTTTCTTGTCCCTCTGCTACTGATTCCACTGAGTACAGCAGTAGTGCATATACAGTACAGTTTGCTTAGTAAGTAACTTCACTCAGTCCTAGTTCATGTCACTACGTCCACCAGTACTGACTGTAAGCCTTACATCAAGCCTGTACTTCTTATCAGAAGCACGGTGCTTCTGATAAAAAGTACAGGCTTGATGTGCCCTTTGAGGTACTCACCAAGTAAGTCAGACTGCACTGTATACAGAAGTCTGAAAACAGTATATTAACAATCAATGGAATGAATTTCGCTAATCATGTTCAATTACCTCAAAACGTTTCACCATACAAAACACTATTATGTTGTAAGGTAAAAGGATGGAGCTGATTTATTTCCAAGTCATTTGACAGTGGATAGATCTCACTATAATTTGCCTTGCCTGGTTTGTAAGCAATAAAACTTGAGAAGAATAAGACTTAAATTAAAGGTTCTATCAAAAATATGGTACGCCCGAAATTAGGCGCCCTTTCAATACACAAGTTTATAAAAATTAATGTCTGTGCATTGCAATTACTATAGCTAATATTGGTTAAGTATTTGCCAAAATTACATTCTCATCCCAAAGCACCTATCTATAGGCGTATAACTCACTAATGTACAAGACACAGGACTGGTACATAGCTACTTTAAATTTCTTTGATAAAATCGTGGTCTTAGTGAACAGAAACTATACGCGACTACAGATTTGATCTAAACTCACTTCAGCCTCTTTCGTAACTCTCGGGACAGTTGATTTGACGAACGAATCGAGATTTTTCTGCTTGAAATTCAGAGCTTGTATGTTCATGTTGGGGGCTCCACCATTGCAAGAGGCGTTTAATGCATCAGCGATCGGTTCATAAACGCCAGTAGCTATTATTGTCGCACGCAACCCAGTTACAGTCAACCAAATACACAGACACACGCACGCATACACATTATTATTATGGTGTATATTATTGTACGTACACTATTATAGAGTATATATTTGAAAACGTTATAACATTGGGTGCATATATGGTGGATGCACATGCAGTTCATGTGCAGACTCTAGACCAGTAGGGTGTGGCATCGAATTCCGGACGTCATGATAAACCGGACGCTCGATCTCGGCGATGGAGGTAGCTACAACCTTCAAATTTACACCATCGGACAAGCACACGAATTGAACTAGGTAGACCATGTTATGGACGCACAGGCCGTTTTTCACAAAAGTTATTCCAAGAACAAAAAACTTCCGAAATAATATTATTCCGGACGGAGGTCATGTAATTCCGGACAGCGGCTGGTACGCGTAAAAAAGAAGGCTCCCGTCAACTTTTATTGGATTACCTGATAGACACATTCAAGAGCTTCTTACACTGTAATCTTCGAAAAGAATCTCTTTACGGTTATGAAGAATGATCGGGGTCGGGTATAATTTACGGACTACGACGGACCGGACCGGACCGTCCGGTCCGATAGTACAATGGTATAATTTACGGACCACGTGTTATTCATGTAGGCTACAGAAAAATGGACTCCAAGGAGGGACCTGGAAGACCAGCTGCAGTTCGTTCGCACGTGTACTACTTGTGGAGACTACAGAAGGTGGACTCCAGGGAGGGGGCTGAAGACCAGCTCGTTGACAGACGACGAAGGTTACGACGGACGTCATATCGTGGCGGTACATGATGGCCGTTATTCCATTCTCTTAGCGGGAGCATGCAATCTAGTCTAGGTGAGTGTGATGGCACACACGAGCAATGATGCATTAGACATGCAAAGCATTTCTTTGTAAAGACATTTCCTCCTTGTGTTATATAGGAAAATTATATCAAGGGCTTCTGGAGGTAATAAATAGCCAAACCTACAATACTTCTGTCTCCTGTATTCCTATGAGCTATGGTTGCAACTTAAGGGGCTCTCCACATTAAGGGCTGAAGTTTTTCAGGGATTTGTTTCTCACATAGCTGACTCCTATCATGTTTTGTGTTTTTTGAGTCATGTGAAGATCATGTGATGTCAGCCGTCAATTCAAATTAGTGAGCATGCTCTATATATGCGCAGATGATTGAAAAAGATTGGAACACTATTCTAATCTTAGAGGATGACATTGATTTCCAGCCAAATTTCAATGAAAGAGTGGTGGAAATTCTTGAAACGATGGAGGAGCGTGGCAAGCATTGTGACTATGCATGCTTTGGGAGTGTGGGAACTAAAACATTGTTTAAGTGAATAATATGAAATAAAAATAAATTAACATGTTATTTACATGACATGCAAGACCACTCAGTGTCCTCTGACTCCATGAAGTACTTGGGGGGCACCTTGTAGCACTCTCTGTGGTACCATTCCATGCACTTGGTGCACTCGATCATGTCCCCCTCTTCAATCCCGCGACAATCACAATACACCTTTATAGCAACAGTGTTGCAATATCGCCATTTCCTGGTGACTTGCCGGCCTTTGAATGTTCCAAGGACCCCAGTATCAATGTACTGCACTAGGTCTCTCCTCATAGACTTCTGGTCAAACATTTTCTCAGCTGGGTCTTCGCCTCTTGCAATGTTCAGGGCATTTGCTATAGCAAACAGCCCACAATCTCTGGTGCCAGTCTGAGCTTGTGTGTTGACATACCTGTTTTTAAAGGGGAAGAATGAAAAGTAATAACAGTATAGGCGTAGGAGGCGGGGGGCACTTACCCCCCAAACTGGCTGGTAACACAACTGGGCAAAAATAGGTGCTTATACCTGCTACTCCCTATAATGAATGATTAAATACATATGTCCAAGCACTACATTAGATCTTTGACTGACCTGACTTCAAATGAATCCTTTTGTGTCTTCATTATCACAGCCAGCTGCCTCCTAATACTATCGGATACAGTGAATTTCTTTGGTGGTGCACTATCAAAAATTTCAACAACTTCCTCTGAAAACATATTGCTTGCACAAATCCAGTGCTTCCGACTTCGATCGAACACTATTTGGACAAATCTTTGAGGTACATCATCCCAAGTTTGTGCACCTTCCAAAACAACAGTGTCTCGAAGTCCATTCTGGTCTGGATGCTGACACTTTATCATGTCTTGTACAGTATTGATAACACGGTCTTGCAGTTTCTTCCCCTTCAGAATGTCTTCTCGGTCTTCTGCAGTCAAATGCTGGGACTTTACCCAAATAGCTGTATTGTGCTTACCTATCATGATAAATGAGTAGGGAATGACACGATATGTAGATACATAAACTTGTACGTACATTAAACCATTTTTACCAAAAAATAATGTGTAACTAATTAAGTCATAACTCACCATCCTCTGTGATTGGTGAAGGACCAAGTAAGATGACATCTGGTGCTTGTTGGTCTTGTACTGGAGTAGTTACTGACGAGAGAGGCTGCACAGAGACGGTTTGGTTTAGTACGGGGGTGGTCTCGTCTAGTACTGGGGTGGTCTTGTCTAGTACTGGGGTGGTCTTGTCTAGTACTGGGGTGGTCTTGTCTAGTACTGGGGTGGTCTTGTCTAGTACTGGGGTGGTCTTTTCTAGTGCTTGTCGGCTCTTTACAATGGCATCAGGTGCAGGTTCAATCTCATCCTCCTCGAGTGGGCCTTTCCTGCCCTTTCGTCTGCTGGATTTGGGCCTGACGTTCCTTCTCAATTGTGTCATTGTTATTCTTTTTGATTTTGTTGTCACTTCCATGCCCATATACAGCTTTGCTGCAAGGATGTGGTAGCACTCTGTCTTTGCTGGGCAAGTACAGGATGCCTTTGGAAAAAGTTTGACTGCATGTGCACCTGATGTGCCTTGCACAACAAATGTCTGCAGTTCAGCCTGGTATAAACAGTTCTTGTTCTGTACGATCAACTTAGCTCTAGCCATTTGGCTCACTGGCATAGAGTTTGCTTTCTGTCCTACTCCTTTCAAACTGTTTTCAGGTTGAACTTCCATCTCCTCTTCTCCATTGGCGTTGTTTGATGCTTGGTTGTCTTTGAGTGCCACCTCGCTCAGAGCTCCATCACTCCTCTCCTCCGACATCCTCTCTACAATTTCCTCAGGAGTGTAGCAGTGTTGCAAGTCCATGTCATGAAGTTCAATCTTCAGGGATTTGAAAGAGTTCAGTAGAGTATATTTCCCCAGCCCAGCCAGACCTCTCTGTATCTCATTGCTGTAATAGCACTGTAGATAGTATAGTGCAAGAACCAGGGAATCAATGCTGCTTTCTTTCCTCTCTGTGAGATTTTTCAGCAGGGTGTTGAAGCCCTCGCTTTGATTGGTGGTGACACCGCTGTAGCCGTTGTATACACCTAGAGGCTCCAGTATCCACCGGCCAGCAGAAGATGTCACCTCGGGATCAATTTGACGATTGAAGTAGTCCAAAAATGGTTGACTCCATCTCTGACTGATCACTCTGTACTGCTGCCTGTACTGCTCCTCCGATGGTGACATCAGCAGCGCCTTGAGGTCTCGCATGTAAACTGAGCAGTCACTGGGAGTTGCACCATGCTTTCTCAGCCAATACCTGGCTGCTGACTGGAGGTGATTCCAGCAACGAAGGTGATTGATCTGAGGCAATCGATTTGCTATAGCTCTGACAATGTTGTCCTCGCCGTCTGTCACCAGAGGTGCTCCCTTGATCTCTGGAACTTCCTTTGCGATGAAGTCCATGAAAATCTCATGCGCAAACTGCGTTCGCTTCTCATGGATAAGGAAGGCTACAGGCATTACTGGTGCATCTTCAAACAGAGTGTGCCGGAAGAGAAGTGGTGACACGTAAAAATCACCCAAGTTGTATGTTGTATCATACGATAAAAGCTGCTGCTGGTGTCCTCTGGTGCTCAACACTGCTCGACATTCTTGAAGCATTGCTCTGTGAGCTAGTACAACCCCTAGCTCTGGTACAAGGAACAGCATGTGCGTGAAGTCCTTGAGGTCAAGCGTCAGCTCAACAAGGTTGAAAAGATCATCTTGGGTATGTCTTTTCTTCTTTCTTGCCTGTGCCTGTGCATTTTTCACCTGTTGAGGATTCCGTGGCTTCATCGTTGCCTCATGTGTATATGGTACATTTGAAGCTGCAACCTTCTCCTTGTAGTGTAAAGAGGGATCCTTGTGAGTCTCTGCTGCCTCCTTTAGCACACTTGGTGCTGTTCTTACGTATGGACGGCTGCTTTTGGCATTCCCATGGGGATAAATTATACCCTTCTCTGGTACTGTGCCTGTAAATGGAGTAGATAGCTAACAGTGATGTCTCAGCAATAACGTTAATTAAATATAAAAAATGCTATCCAATTGACCACATGTCACAAGAGATAGTGCTTACTACTGTATAGCAGGAAATATTGGCCTAGGAATGTATGTATGATTTGGTATTACACAACCTTGAAACAACAAATACCCAACTCCACAATACATTTTAGTTTTTTATCAGTCCTGATTATGTGTCGTCTTCATGCGTTCAACAGGACATACCCAAGTACTGAATGAGTATCCCTTGTACTCCTTTAGGGTCATCCACCAGGCTATATGTGATCCTTTTAAAGTCCTTGGTCTTGACTGGACCACTCTCACTCTCCATCAGAAGGAAGTAGTATGTCTTCACTACAACTGGGTTCGAGCTGGGGAGGAGTTTTCGACCATTCTGGTACCAGCGGTAACCATCGGCTTTCCAGTCACCTAGGCAATCAACAGAACATGTGATTTTAAACTCATTACCATGTTGACTCATTATGCACTCGAATTAATTGTGTTGTGTACTGTATGCTTGAATAATTATTACTGGTACACATTACCGTATTCCGATTGCGTAATGCAAGTTTGATATTGAGCAAAAGTTCTAATACGTGCGTAATATATTATACTGTCAGTTCTCACCGTCTCTTCCTGGATTGTGGTATAGGAAAGCAGTTCCACCTAACGGATGGATGGGGGGCAAATCTGTTGTATTCTCTTTATCTCTTAGAAAGCCATGGGCACTCGTTGCAGAAATTTCTTCGTTCGTTCTCAAAAAAACGGGAATTTGATCTCGTGAAGGGTCCATAATAAGACAAGGTTAATTCAAATCGCACCTAGAGCCTTATATACCGACGGTCGACTGTTATTCTAGCACCTTGGCTTGTTAGCGCTTGTTATCACGGCAGAAGTGAGTAGAGGTCATAATTAGACATATGCGGCATCGAATAAGTCGCATACATCTGGTTCAAGATCATTCATGCAAGCCTTGGTACTATTTCTGAAGTTCGTGACTTTTCACTAACTTCAGGAATACTGTCGGTCCGAATTTTATACCACAGGTCCGAATTTTATACCGATTCGCGGCCATTTTCGGACCGTCCTATTCCATGTATTGGTCCGGTCCGGTCCGTCGTGGTCCGTAAATTATACCCGACCGTCCCTCTACACGAATGCGTTAGATGCATCATATTCCGGACACTTTTTACAGTAAAAAGTCGATGTGATTCATCGAAAATGACCACAACGTTCAGAAAACAGTAGTTTCTCTAAGAATTGGATGGTAAGCATCATAAAATTCTTAGAGAATACATAATCCATGGAAATTATCGACTTTGGTACCGGAAATGTGCAACGTTATTAAAAACGGGCCGAAACTTAATAACGTTGCACATTTCCGGTACCAAAGTCGATAATTTCCATGGATTATGTATTCTCTAAGAATTTTATGATGCTTACCATCCAATTCTTAGAGAAACTACTGTTTTCTGAACGTTGTGGTCATTTTCGATGAATCACATCGACTTTTTACTGTAAAAAGTGTCCGGAATATGATGCATCTAACGCATTCGTGTAGAGGGACCATTCTTCATAACCGTAAAGAGATTCTTTTCGAAGATTACAGTGTAAGAAGCTCTTGAATGTGTCTATCAGGTAATCCAATAAAAGTTGACGGGAGCCTTCTTTTTTACGCGTACCAGCCGCTGTCCGGAATTACATGACCTCCGTCCGGAATAATATTATTTCGGAAGTTTTTTGTTCTTGGAATAACTTTTGTGAAAAACGGCCTGTGCGTCCATAACATGGTCTACCTAGTTCAATTCGTGTGCTTGTCCGATGGTGTAAATTTGAAGGTTGTAGCTACCTCCATCGCCGAGATCGAGCGTCCGGTTTATCATGACGTCCGGAATTCGATGCCACACCCTACACTACAAGTAACCACATTTGTACAAAAATATTTCATCAAATCCATGACAATAATTATAATTGATCCTTCACTAGCACACAGTGAAGGTGGAATAAAATGACATTATCACATAACACAACATATAATTCAAACAACAAGTGATAAAATGTACAATTAAAATGATACAGATAAATAACAAGGATAAAAGCAATGATAAAATTAATAAATAAAACATAAAAACACATTATTAGGAAAAATGTACACCAAGTGAATTGTGGCAGATGGCATATGGCTCAGTCTCCTTGCAGCTGTCCTACTGAAGGCTGCAATACTTCCACACTAGACACAAACTGATATACATTGGATCAGTTGACCAGTGTGTGTGTATACAATACAATACATGTGTCAGTGTCCGTCTTGAGATGGATACAAGTACATCATCTTCTGATGAGTCATGTCATGTTTGATGAACATTACTTCAGCATGTTGTTCCATAAAATCCTTCTAAAATGCTTTATTGATCAGCTGATGTACAAAATAAGGGAACACATACGTGTTTAGGTAAGATGTACACAATAGATAGTGGAAACAGTACACAACACACACATGGTATATACATACTATGTATAATAGCATATTCAGTACATAATATACTTGTATCCCAGTGCGAGGTGAGATCAAAGGTGCCGCTGTGTGTCAATATCCTGTAGACACACAGCTGGGGTCTATCAGACTCTATAGACACCTGATCACAGGCTTATATAATTCGATGCTTCCTAAAACAGCGCATTAATTAAATTAACATTTCAATATTGTCATGGCAACGCAACACAGAAAAGCAGAGCAAAGTACACAGCAATCCACTCGTTATAGTTCTTCACTGTCCATTTCTTATTTTTCGCCGTGTTTTTTTTCTTTTTGGTACAAACGACTTCTTCGAAACCGTGAAATTCTCTTTTGATGGTAGGTCGGCAAATTGGCTCTTTTTCTTCTCCGATTCTTCTCGAAAACAAGCGCCTTCTTCCGTTAGCTTCGCTCAGATGCTGACATCCGGCCGTAGGTAGAACAGCAGAGGTCTGTGGTGGCTCGTTTTCTTCTAAAATTTCGTCAAGTACTTCTGAAACTCCTCTTCTTCCTCTTTATGCTTCTCTAACGTATATATCCGACAATCTACACACTCATTTGAGATATACTCGCGCGACATTGGTCTTCTCCGATCCGTTCAAGCGATATCGATACCAACGCGTAAACAAACTCGAGCCTATTCTTACAGTTGCTGGGATACAAGTGAGTTGCTCCGCCCTCGTGGACTATCTAATCTGTCTATTTCCCATGTACCCTGCTGAAAGGTGGTACAACTATTACATGTGGTACGTACAGTACACATGTATACAGTACACCAGTCTAGATACTGCAGTATGGGACTTCATGCCTGTGTACACATGCATGCACTCACACCACACCACTCCCTTACACACTGTACACACTAAAACGTACCTTTACACTCACTATCATCTCACAGCATTCTGATAGCTGTCAGAATGGATTGACAGGGAAATAGTGAGCAGGATTATCAACATGGATACCAGAGAAACAACATGGTCACCTGGAGGCAGAGGACTAAACATAACGGTACACTCCATTTTCTACACAGAAGTCATCCACTCACCAACAACTAATCAGGATCTCCTTTGAGAGGTAGGTAGTGCACAGGAGGGAGTGTGGTCCGGCTAGAGGAGGGGATGCGGTCCTGGCAGATGAGAGGAGTGGTCCTGGCAGATGGGAGGAGTGGTCCTGGCAAATAAGAGGAGTGGTCCTGGCAGATGAGAGGAGTGGTCCTGGTAGATGGGAGGAGTGGTCCTGGCAGATGTGAGGAGTGGTCCTGCAGATGAGAGGAGTGGTCCTGGCAAATGAGAGGAGTGGTCCTGGCAGATGAGGGGAGTGGTCCTGGCACATGAGAGGAGTGGTCCTGGCAGATGAGGGGAGTGGTCCTGGAAGATGAGAGGAGTGGTCCAGGCAGATGAGGGGAGTGGTCCGGGCAGATGTGAGGAGTGATCCTACAGATGAGAGGAGTGGTCCTGGCAGATGAGAGAAGTGGTCCTGGTAGATGAGAGAAGTGGTCCTGGTAGATGAGAGAAGTGGTCCTGGTAGATGTGAGGAGTGGTCCTGGCAGACGAGAGGGGTGGTCCCGGCAAATGAGAGGAGTGGTCCTGGCAAATTAGAGGAGTGGTCCTGGCAGATGAGGGGAGTGGTCCTGGAAGATGAGAGGAGTGGTCCTGGCAGATGAGGGGAGTGGTCCTGGATGGCAGATGAGAGGAGTGGTCCTGGCAGATGTGAGGAGTGGTCCTGGAAGATGAGAGGAGTGGTCCTGGCAGATGAGGGGAGTGGTCCTGGATGGCAGATGAGAGGAGTGGTCCTGGCAGATGTGAGGAGTGGTCCTGGTAGATGGGAGGAGTGGTCCTGGCAGATGAGAGGAGTGGTCGTGGCAGACGAGAGGAGTGGTCCTGGTAGATGAGAGGAGTGGTCCTGGCAGACGAGAGGAGTGGTCCTGGCAAATGAGAGGAGTGGTCCTGGCAAATTAGAGGAGTGGTCCTGGCAGATGAGTGGAGTGGTCCTGGTAGATGAGAGGAGTGGTCCTGGTAGATGGGAGGAGTGGTCCCGGCAGACGAGAGGAGTGGTCCTGCAGATGTGAGGAGTGGTCCTGGCAAATGAGAGGAGTGGTCCTGGCAAATTAGAGGAGTGGTCCTGGCAGATGAGTGGAGTGGTCCGGGCAGATGTGAGGAGTGGTCCTACAGATGAGAGGAGTGGTCCTGGCAGATGAGAGAAGTGGTCCTGGTAGATGAGAGGAGTGGTCTGGGCAGATGTGAGGAGTGGTCCTGGTAGATGGGAGGAGTGGTCCTTGCAGATGAGAGGAGTGGTCGTGGCAGACGAGAGGAGTGGTCCTGGTAGATGAGAGGAGTGGTCCTGGCAGATGAGATGAGTGGTCCTGGAAGATGAGATGAGTGGTCCAGGCAGATGAGGGGAGTGGTCCGGGCAGATGTGAGGAGTGGTCCTACAGATGAGAGGAGTGGTCCTGGCAGATGAGAGGAGTGGTCCCGGCAGACGAGAGGAGTGGTCCTGCAGATGTGAGGAGTGGTCCTGGCAAATGAGAGGGGTGGTCCCGGCAAATGAGAGGAGTGGTCCTGGCAAATTAGAGGAGTGGTCCTGGCAGATGAGGGGAGTGGTCCTGGAAGATGAGAGGAGTGGTCCTGGCAGATGAGGGGAGTGGTCCTGGATGGCAGATGAGAGGAGTGGTCCTGGCAGATGTGAGGAGTGGTCCTGGAAGATGAGAGGAGTGGTCCTGGCAGATGAGGGGAGTGGTCCTGGATGGCAGATGAGAGGAGTGGTCCTGGCAGATGTGAGGAGTGGTCCTGGTAGATGGGAGGAGTGGTCCTGGCAGATGAGAGGAGTGGTCGTGGCAGACGAGAGGAGTGGTCCTGGTAGATGAGAGGAGTGGTCCTGGCAGACGAGAGGAGTGGTCCTGGCAAATGAGAGGAGTGGTCCTGGCAAATTAGAGGAGTGGTCCTGGCAGATGAGTGGAGTGGTCCTGGTAGATGAGAGGAGTGGTCCTGGTAGATGGGAGGAGTGGTCCCGGCAGACGAGAGGAGTGGTCCTGCAGATGTGAGGAGTGGTCCTGGCAAATGAGAGGAGTGGTCCTGGCAAATTAGAGGAGTGGTCCTGGCAGATGAGTGGAGTGGTCCGGGCAGATGTGAGGAGTGGTCCTACAGATGAGAGGAGTGGTCCTGGCAGATGAGAGAAGTGGTCCTGGTAGATGAGAGGAGTGGTCTGGGCAGATGTGAGGAGTGGTCCTGGTAGATGGGAGGAGTGGTCCTTGCAGATGAGAGGAGTGGTCGTGGCAGACGAGAGGAGTGGTCCTGGTAGATGAGAGGAGTGGTCCTGGCAGATGAGATGAGTGGTCCTGGAAGATGAGATGAGTGGTCCAGGCAGATGAGGGGAGTGGTCCGGGCAGATGTGAGGAGTGGTCCTACAGATGAGAGGAGTGGTCCTGGCAGATGAGAGAAGTGGTCCTGGTAGATGGGAGGAGTGGTCCTGGTAGATGGGAGGAGTGGTCCTGGCAGACGAGAGGGGTGGTCCCGGCAAATGAGAGGAGTGGTCCTGGCAAATTAGAGGAGTGGTCCTGGCAGATGAGGGGAGTGGTCCTGGTAGATGAGAGGAGTGGTCCTGGCAGATGAGGGGATGGTCCTGGAAGATGAGAGGAGTGGTCCTGGCAGATGAGAGAAGTGGTCCTGGCAGATGTGAGGAGTGGTCCTGGAAGATGAGAGGAGTGGTCTCTGTAGATGAGAGGAGTGGTCCTGGAAGATGAGAGGAGTGGTCGTGGTAGATGGGAGGAGTGGTCCTGGCAGACGAGAGGAGTGGTCCCGGCAAATGAGAGGAGTGGTCCTGGCAAATGAGAGGAGTGGTCCTGGCAGATGGGAGAAGTGGTCTCTGTAGATGAGAGGAGTGGTCCTGGTAGATGGGAGGAGTGGTCCTGGAAGATGAGAGGAGTGGTCGTGGTAGATGAGAGGAGTGGTCGTGGCAGACGAGAGGAGTGGTCCCGGCAAATGAGAGGAGTGGTCCTGGCACATGAGAGGAGTGGTCCTGGCAGATGAGATGAGTGGTCCTGGAAGATGAGATGAGTGGTCCAGGCAGATGAGGGGAGTGGTCTGGGCAGATGTGAGGAGTGGTCCTACAGATGAGAGGAGTGGTCCTGGCAGATGAGAGAAGTGGTCCTGGAAGATGGGAGGAGTGGTCCTGGTAGATGTGAGGAGTGGTCCTGGCAGACGAGAGGGGTGGTCCCGGCAAATGAGAGGAGTGGTCCTGGCAAATTAGAGGAGTGGTCCTGGTAGATGGGAGGAGTGGTCCTGGCAGACGAGAGGAGTGGTCCTGCAGATGAGGGGAGTGGTCCTGGCAGATGAGAGGTATGGTCCTGGCAGGTGAGATGAGTGGTCCTGGAAGATGAGATGAGTGGTCCAGGCAGATGAGGGGAGTGGTCCGGGCAGATGTGAGGAGTGGTCCTACAGATGAGAGGAGTGGTCCTGGCAGATGAGAGAAGTGGTCCTGGTAGATGGGAGGAGTGGTCCTGGTAGATGTGAGGAGTGGTCCTGGCAGATGTGAGGAGTGGTCCTGGTGGATGTGATGAGTGGTCAGATGAGATCTCGAGGAGTGGTCCTGGCAGATGAGAGAAGTGGTCCTGGCAGATGAGAGGAGTGGTCCTACAGATGAGAGGAGTGGTCCTGGCAGATGAGAGGAGTGGTCCTGGCAGATGAGAGGGAGTGGTCCTGGCAGATGAGAGGAGTGGTCCTGGTAGATGAGAGGAATGGTCCTGGCAGATGAGGGGAGTGGTCCTGGCAGATGAGAGGTATGGTCCTGGCAGGTGAGATGAGTGGTCCTGGAAGATGAGATGAGTGGTCCAGGCAGATGAGGGGAGTGGTCCGGGCAGATGTGAGGAGTGGTCCTACAGATGAGAGGAGTGGTCCTGGCAGATGAGAGAAGTGGTCCTGGTAGATGAGAGGAGTGGTCGTGGCAGATGAGAGGAGTAGTCCTGGTAGATGAGAGGAATGGTCCTGGTAGAGGGGAGAGGAGTGGTCCTGGCAGATGGGAGGAGTGGTCCTGGCAAATAAGAGGAGTGGTCCTGGCAGATGAGAGGAATGGTCCTGGTAGAGGGGAGAGGAGTGGTCCTGGAAGATGAGAGGAGTGGTCCTGGCAGATGTGAGGAGTGGTCCTGGTAGATGGGGGTGGTCCCGGCAGATGAGGGGAGTGGTCCGGGCAGATGTGAGGAGTGGTCCTACAGATGGGAGGAGTGGTCCTGGTAGATGGGAGGAGTGGTCCTGGCAAATGAGAGGAGTAATCCTGGCAGATGAGGGGAGTGGTCTGGGCAGATGAAAGGAGTGGTCCTGGCAGATGAAGGGAGTGGTCCTGTCAGATGTGAGGAGTGGTCCTGGTAGATGAGGAGTGGTCCTATCAGATGAGAGGAGTGGTCCCGGTAGATCAGAGGAGTGGACCTGGTAGATGAGAGGAGTGGTCCTATCAGATGAGAGGAGTGGTCCTGGTAGATCAGAGGAATGGACCTGGTAGATGAGAGGAGTGGTCCTGGCAGACGAGAGGAGTGGTCCTGGCAGATGAGGGGAGTGGTCCTGGAAAATTTGAGTGTGGTACTAAAGTTAGCAGGTGTGGTACTCCTAAAGGAGAAGGTCTACTTCCAACAGATGAAGGGCTTGGTCCTGACAGATGAAAGTGTAGTATGGCAATGTAGTGAATGTAGTGAGTATGGCAGAGCAGTGGATGTACTCCTGGTAGGTTATTGGGTGTGGTCCTGACTTAGGGATCACAAACATTCTGTTGGACTTATATACCGGGTGAGATCTTCCATCTGTATCTGGTGGGTTAGGTGGGTCCAGTGGTTGGATCAGTAGAGGTGGGTGGAGTAGTGACAGAAAATGGGGAATCCCCTTATTCTGCAGGAATAAGAGATAATAGTATAAATACCTCATATGTCTTGTGTGATCTAACATATAAACCACAAAATAATACACCATACACAAGATATACATTGAAATACAACATGCACTCAAACGTGCACACGTACAAAGTGTGTGAAGATGGTGAAGGGCCATTCCACAAATGAGGAAAGTGATTTGAAGTTTAGAGACAATTGTTGAACTGTATCACCAGTATCACAAATGAGCATGTGTAGAGTATGGAAACAAGTATGTAGTGAATTTGGGAATACAGTGGCGGTGGAACCTAAAAATCTTAGGGGGCGGTGGTCCAGTGCACGTGCAGTACAGAACACTAAGCCACCAAATTAGCATATACTAGCCACTCCTTCACTTCAGTGTTCAGTAAATGCTATGCATATGTTCATAACACCAAGGCTCATTCAAAATTATACTAATATGCGCATATGGGTATGTGTATAATATGTGTAATAGATTCCTGTGTCCTATGTAACATTACATGTCTCCTTAAAAAGTGGGGGGGGCAATGCCCCCCCTGCCCTCCAGTTCCAGCGCCTATGGGATACATGTAGAAATGAATACATACAATGTCATGAAAGCAAACAATTCAAACAAATACATGGGGCACTCTACAATGCAATGTACTGTACATTTATGAATCCAATAAGGATCTGACCACATTCAAACCCACGAACACTTACTGGTCAGGAGGTCCAATTCCTCCTTCATAGCTCTCCCGAGCTCACTCATCTTAGGGTAGCCGGCTATGCTCCCCATCACCTCACACAGTTTACTGATACTGTCAGGATCAGCATGCTTCTGGAGGTGGAGGAGAAGCTTCTCGTTTCCTTTCCTCACACTACAGTGGTCAATATCATAAGCAACATCTTCAGAGATGACTTCCTTGATTTCCAGTCTTACTACAATAGCATGTGAGTCAACATCATGGAGGAACCTTTCACTGAACTTGTTCATGAAAGCCTTCGAGTCAAATCCTCCACCTGCACACAAGAAGGGTACACTCATAACTTGTCCAAACACTCTACTATCCTCAATCTACTTGTTGAAGGACTAACAAAAACAGGACAGATTGGGATGTATACATACATGTAGCACAGACTATGAATACTGTATTCTCTCTAAAATTTCAATATTCAACATTGCTAGATGCATGTTTCTTGGTAATTTATTCTAATATCGACAAACTTCCTGCCAATCTGTATTCACATTTATAAGGCACTTGAACTATGTGTTTGTATTTGTTTGAGGATATGGCTTTCAGCTGTGATGATAGCCTTCAATTTGGACTGCCTCCAATTCCAAGCACTCCAGAACAAACGTTCTTTCCATCTGTGAATATAGCGATTGCAAATCTATTGTGTTCGTTACCACTTCCTCGGTGGCAGGGAAATTCCCCAACATTTTCTGGTGTCTAAACAACTTTGCAGAAATGACAACCTCAAACGCAGTACCCACCATCAGTAGGATAGTAGCCATTTTTAAGACGATTTCTCTAAGATTTGTCACATACTCTATTGATCTATGATCTAACCATTTTACATTTTTGACACCATCAGGAATCGAGATCAATAATACTCTATCTTAATCAAAAGATGAAATTTCTGTGTAATGAAGGCGACAAATTTCAAGATAGAATACGGTAGTAGGTACTCACACACTGACATAAATATATGTATAATACATCCACACATTAACATGTACTCCATGGAGATGGGTACATACAGGCAAACACAATGCATGTATGCACAAGCGTGCACACATGTACACACACGTGCATTTGCATGGACACATATCCATCACCACTCACACACCTTGAAGGCTTCTTTTCACAGACGATGTGCTCTGCACTACATGTACAGTCGATGGTGGTACAAGTGGTGGGTGGGGTCTACACACTACAGGATACGGAGGGTTCGATACAGCAACAGAGGAAACATGAAGATGTTTGGACTTCAGTGAGGGCATCACGGTGGACTGGGTCTTGACCTGTAACAAAGTATTACAAAAGGTGATGAATTCCCATTTCCAATCTATTCATCTCCAGAAATACGTAACACACATAGTCACATTTACGTACTTGTGAAGATGCTAGTTCTTCTACAATCTTGGCCGTGATGTCATCAACAATTTTCTTTGTCTCAAAGTGCCCTATGGCATCAAGTAGGGTCTTCCATGTCACCTGGCTGCCGTGTTTCAACCAGTGCTTCAACATGGAGTAGTAAGCCTCGTCATTACTTGGAGCTTTCTCACCAAGTCTGTCCAGTTCCCCCTCATCTACCTCCAAGAGATTTCCTACTCTTTCCCATTTGTCTTTGTGTTGTAGTTTGGACAGAACATGCTTGTCTATGAGTGAACGACTGGGTCTTCCTCCCATGATCCTGTTAGCATCACTAATCTCTTCCCCTCCCACTAACTGGTAACCCAAGAAAGACAAGATTCTTGAAGTGGCTTCTTTACTAACTTCGTCACATTCAAACAGCTCTTTCACAGCCAGGACAGGAACTATGTACTTCTGTTCTATCTCTTTTGGTAGGTTGGCCCACAGACCAGGTCCACCACCTGCTCTCTCAATCATACTGGCAATGTCGTGAAAGTCAAACTGACGAGCTATGTCCAATGGACTCAGACCATTAGGAAAGAGTTCATTAACTGTATACTTTGTAGATGAGTGAGAGATTAGCTTGTCTATGAAGACTTTGTAGTCCTTGGCACCTCTCTTGATACTATTTCCCCCTGAGTAATTCATTAAGATCTTGCATGTTATCAAAGAAATGTGCAGTGGAGAGAGAGGACATTCATCTGGTAAATGAAGCTGTTGAAAGATATTAACTGTTTGAAAAGGGAAGTATTGACACAAAACATTATTTGTCATCGACCATGTTTGATGGGCTGCTTCAGTGAACATACTCTCATCTCTGGAAAGTGTTGTTATCACCAGTGGATCACCTGTGAAGGAACCTAAAATCAAGAGCTTACAAAGATCAAGAAGCTTCCTATTCTTGAGAAAGAGAATGGATTCTCTGATGCTATCTCCAAGGTCATTAAACCCACAGGCCTCACATAGTTGATGCAATTTGTTCATCTGTCCACACATTACAGCTACTTCAAACATAGAAAGACCATAACGGTTTTGAGTAGTAAAATTACAATGTTTGGAAATTAAAAATTTCACAATTTCCACATGGCCTTCTCCAGCTGCCCACACTAAAGGAGTCAGACCCATGGGATTACAGCAATCAAGAGGATTATTACCTCGGACACATACCAGTTGATTTGGTGAATCTACCTCTGATTCAGTGGCCATTGGGTGTTGTGGATTATATTGCTCATATATTGCATCTGATAATACTGTAACTACTTGTACAGAACCACTAAAAACTGCCTGATGTAAAGGAGTTCCAAAAACACCTGCCATTATGTCTGGATTAGCTCCCAACCTCAGTAGTTTATGCACTGTTTCTAGTTTACCATTATGCGCTGCTGAATGGAGGGGAGTATAGCCAACAACATTGGCTTCACTGACATTCAAACCACATTCTACCAACCAAACTACCAATTCAACATGACCACCTTCAGCAGCAAAATGTAGGACACTTAGACCATTACTATCCACCACATCAATTGGACAACCTTCATCCAGTAAAACTGACATTACCTTCTTGTGACCACCCAATGCAGCCTGATGTAGTGGAGTCCCGTAAGTACCAGCAACCTTTCTCATTGATGCCTTTCCACCCAATCTCAGCAATTCATGCACTGCTTCCAGTTTGCCTGCAGCAGCTGCTGAATGGAGGGGAGTGTAGCCATCAGCATCTCCTCTATTGACATCCAAACCACATTCTACCAACCAAACTACTAATTCAACATGACCACCTGCGGCAGCAAAATGTAGGACACTTCGACCATTACTATCCACCACATCAATCGGACAACCTTCATTTAGTAAGACTGACATTACCTTCTTGTGACCACCCAATGCAGCCTGATGTAGTGGAGTCCCGTAAGTACCAGCAACCTTTGTCATTGATACCTTTCCACCCAATCTCAGCAATTCATACACTGCTTCCAGTTCACCATTATACGCTGCTGAGTGGAGGGGAGTACAGCCATCATTAGCTTGCACATCAGCAGAAACTCCTCGGGCAATCAGTTCTCTAATCACTTCAACATGTCCTCCTTCTGCTGCTCTATGGAGGGCAGTATATCCAAGACCATTTGCTACATTCACTGGACATCCATGTTCTAATATTGTTAACACTCTCTGCATATCACCAAGGTAGGATGATTGGAACAGCAAATCACCGACATTCTCATCATCTGGTGCTGCTATGAACTCTAGTCTTGTTCCCTCTTCATCTGAAACCTCTTCTCTCTGCTCACACTCAACATCCTCCACTCCACCATACTTCACCAGTTCTTCCAGTGCTAAATAGTTCTTGCACATCACTGCCCTTTTCAATGGGGAATAACCTTCATAATCGAAATAGTTAACATTGCTACCTAGATCAACCAGGACACCTATATGAGCTGCTCCTCTACTTGTTGCAGCATGATGTAAGGGAGTGCGGCCGTGTCTGTCCACTGGATCAATACAGCAACCTCTCTCATGGAGAAGTTTTATCACCTCAACCTGTCCATGTGATGCAGCATGATGGAGAATGGAACAACCCTCTTCATCAGTCAGGTCGGGTGATAATCCTAAATCGAGGTAATTCTTTACCAGTACAATGTTTCCAGATTGGGCAGCCTCAAATACATCACCGTTATCATCTACATCATAGTCTACTTTGTCCTTCAGCTCTTGATGTACTTCTTCCATTCCAGAGTCTTGTGGTGGACAGTCACTCTTTGCGATACCATTTCCATCTGGTTGTAGTTCTTCAACATGCACTGTTCCTCCATGTACACCTTCTGTAGTGAACTGTACACTACTCACAATACAGTGGGATTTTACTTCCTGTCCACCGCTAACAGTACAGCTGGATTCTACTTCCTGTTTACCACTGACAGTAATGTTGGACTCTACTTCCTGTTCACCACTCACAGTACTATGGACTTCTACTTCCTGTTCAACACTCATAGTACCATGTGATACTACTTCCTGTTCACCCCCATATTTTGAAGTCACAGCATCTGCTATGGCTTCATCACCTTGTTGTCCACTAAACTCTACACCTTCTTTGACCTCATGACGTACACATATTTCAGAATCTTGTTTATTTTGTGCTATCAGTGCATCTGTACTGTCATCCTTACTATCGATGTGATCTTTCTTTTGATATCTCGAGTTAGCCATTTTGTTACACTGCGTGTTGATTTCACACAATCTCGTCAAGGCTACATGAATGATTAAAGCAGACAATTATGCAAGTCTCCAGATACACTCAAGTGAGAAGGGGCTATAATAAATTCAAAATACAGTTGAATCCCCATAATCCAACACCTAAGGTCCTTTATAATCCAACATTGAGAGACATCCATCATTATAGACTATATTATAAAACCTTCATAATCTGACAACCTTTGAAATCCAACATGTCATTCTTTGCCCATTTATTGTCAGATTATCAAGGTTCTACTGTGTGTAGCAATCAATACAATAAATGGTTGGATTAGATTATGAGCTACGATTTGCTTGATCCCTTTCTAAGACTTACAGTAAACATTCAATTTAATAGTTATTGAATATGTGAATATAATATCATTATTTATCCAGGCCTGTATTTACCTTTCAAAAATTCATTCACATTGTGAATACATGTTATAATCTATGGCAATTCGTTTACGAAATATTTGGCAGAATAATTTAATTGTTTGGCAGATTAACTGGATGCACACTACTGATTGTATATCATATTGGTACTGGGGAATTGTGGTGGATAAGAAAGTGTAGCAGATAAAGTGATGATGGATAACGAGAATTCACTATATACAGTAGAAACTATTTAACACAAAATCGCTTAACACAAAATATTGTTTAACACGAACCAATCGTAGAAACTGATAGCCTAGCTGTACAAAAGTTGATCGTTTTAGCCAAAAATATACTGTTAACACGAAGACTGAAAAAGGTGACATCATATACCATTATATGTATATTAATGTAATAATGACGTCAGTAGTACAGGTGTAACTTGTTTCAAGAAGATGGCAGCTAGTAAGAAGCAATGCTCTTATTCAATCGATTTCAAACTCAAGATTTTTGAAGAAATAGACTCGAAGAAGCTTTCCAAAACAGAAATTTGCAAGAAGCACGGCATTCCGAATTCTATGCTATTGACATTTCTCAAGAATCGAGAGAAGATTGAGAAGGAGAACGCTAAATCTACTGGAGGTAGGAAGCGTATTCGGTAATCCGTTCATTCCGATGTTGACGAAGCTCTTTACAGGTGGTTTCTAGTGGCACACCAAAGTTCTATACCACTTAATGGGCCCTTAATGCTGGAAAAGGTAGATAAGTTCGCAAAGGATCTAGGTCACAGCGACTTCAAAGCTACAGCAATCTGGTGAAACGATTTAAGGAACGAAAGGGAATCATTTCAAAAGTTTTATGTGGTGAATCAGCATCTGTTGATACAAGTGTTGTGGCAAATTGGAAAGCTAAGCTCGCAGACCTTTTGGAAGGATACTTTGAAAACACTTCTACATCTGGAAACGTCCACCATGGCTTCACAAGAAACAGACCACATTAGAGGACTTTTGTTCTTCAGAATCTTTGCTTTGACAGTGTATTTTTAATACAATTATGTAACACAACATCTATTACAGTTCGTATATAACGTGTAATACATAGTACAGTATATTATGTGCATTATTGATGGATACTGATAACAAGAAATAAAATACATTGTTCCGTGGACTTCTTGTTAAGCAGTTTCTACTGTATTTGATATTGAGTTGAATTTTTAAATTTTATACTTCAACAGCTCCTCCCACCAGAGTCCAGACATGCACTGCTCTCAGACCAACACTTCAGTTCCTCTTCCAACACCAGATGCCTTCTGTACACCAGTCTCCAGTTGTCTTTCTCATTTCTCCCATCAATAGGAAACAAGCCCCCTTTGGTCAAACGTTCACTTGACGAATGATGGAGATTAGTACAAACAATTCTCGAATTTCAACAATATTAATACAATAATAATATTATACGCATATATTAGGATGTAATCCATGCATATTCCCCTTGAACAAGTATACATACAAATATCATGCATGTGTGAATGAACTGGAATGTTGAAATAATCTATATAATATATGGTAGGCGCCAAAATAAACTTTGCGTTCCGTTTCGTACAGATGAATACGAAACGCTTGAATGGATCGTTCCGTTTTTGTCTTTTATCAGTCCGTTCGTACAGTGTCGTTCTGTCTATACCTCAAAAAACGAACGATGGTGATCAACACTAACACATAACTCAACGATGAAGCAACCATAGTCTATAGCCATTATAGAAAGCAGAGTATTGTAGTTCGCTATTCAAATGGCATCAAATCACCTACTATCCAAGTTCGTTTGAGAGAAGAAGTAATTCATACAACAGGGATGGGTCATAATATGTAAATTTATCAAGAAGTGAGTTCACTGGATCGAACTATTGAGAAACGCCATTTTCTTCATTCCAGAAAATGTCTCCACTACTTAGACGAATCCATTTGTGGTAGTTTTATTCAGTACCAAAGCGATGAGATCTTCATAATCGTGTATCTAGCCAAATCGTTCTGCACTTTGATAGAATACGTTCAAATCAACACATTTCGTTCTCTTCGTCTTTTCGCAAGTTCCGTTTCCTTCCTTTTTTTTATATTTCTGTGGGCAAAAAGTACGAAGCTGCTTTTAGATGGAACGGAACGCAAAGTTTATTTCAAGGCCTACTGTACTTGTGAAATCTTAAAAGCACTGCAAAATAGACATGGACAGAACATAAAGTTTAACACATATCATTACAAGGCCATAGGAAGCATTGAAAGTGGTAAGGCTGTAAAAAATTTTTTTTTGCTTGCAATAGCTCATACTAACATATTAGTCTAGATACCCTTTTACTGTATAATAATTGAGTGATGACATTCTTCTTACCAAACACGTGCTTTGGGGATTGAAAAGAGAGAGGCTGACGAGATTTCTCATCAATGGAGGACATCTTTAATTTGTCGTGCATAGGCTTTGATAGTGTCATGCTTATTGACAAATTCTGTGACATAATTGACGTCAGGGTTGATTACATCATTATGACGTGTGAAATATGGTGTAATCTAAAGATGGTAGAAGTGGGAATTTGAAAAAGTGGTAAGGCCAAAACCTTACCAGCCACACTGCTTCCTACAGCCTTGCATTAGAACATGTTTATGAGATACAAATATGGGAAGGGATAGAACACATGATAAAATCATTACCATCCATCAACCTCTGTACATGGTACCTACCTACATAAACCTAACCCCTGTCTGCACATGTATCGTATACAGACATTGATATGATACATTTGATACACTGTACATACAGTACAATTTGCCTAGAAGTAACCCAGCGTGCATTGTAAGAACACTGGCGGAAATATTCCACCATTGCTGGTGGACTTGATGAATTGCATGTACCATCACATGCTCAAAATTGTCATGGTTGCTATTGGTGACAAACAAAATCAATACAACTAAGTGTAGCGTAGCAACAGTGTAAATAGTTTGTGTGTGTGTGGGGGGGGGGGGGAGAGGGGGTGTTTGGTTGTCTGGTCTACATACGTATGTACATGTACGTACAGATATATACTAACAAACGTACATGACCAGCCCGACAAAATAAGTATCTACCACAACACACATCTGCCTACCATATTATATACACAGGTTAGTGGACAATGTTTGCATACTCCTCAGATCATGCCACCTGTTGCCCATCACAACAGTTGAACAGATAAAGCTTTGTTGTATTCATTTTGTCACTCTATGATGGAGTACATCAACACCTTTCATTGTTAAGGAGTGGATCAAAAATAATCAAGGTGTACTGTATACTCTATACTCTCTACTACTGTGAGACTGTTCAACAAACAATACCCACTGCATACTGACGTGCATAGTCAACAGTTCTACACACCTCTGTTTCAGAATAGTATGTTGGATGGAGGGAATCCAACAAACTGGATACAGGAACTATTCTCACCTCTGAATATTTCTAATTCTTATGTCATTCTAAGGAGTGGATCAAAAATAATCAAGGCATACTGTATATTCTACTCTCTACTACTGTCAGACTATCTTTGACCACGTTTAAAGACAGATCAACAAACAATATCAATAACAATAAACAATAACAATAACAATATCCAATGTATACTGATGTGCACACACAACTCTTCTATACACCTCTGTCCCAGAACAGTATGTTGGATAGAGGGAATACCAAAAATGGATACAGGAATTATTCTCACCTGTCAATGTCAAAATCTCACAATGTCAACTCAGTGCTGAGAACACTTGAACCAAAGGTGCCGTCCACAACCCACAGAGACAGGATGAGGGACTTTGATAGGATTTAACATCAACCAGTGAAGAGTAAGCTGTACAGGTGAAAGGGATGTGTATGTACTAATATACAATACTACTAGCTGTGAACGAAGATGAAGATCGCAGCTAGACATATGACTGTGATGACATAAATAATTCTGACATCATTTCAGATGTCAGTGAATATGACTGTCCATGTCAATGTCCCTAAATTAAAATTAATGTAAACTAGGAACAGACAACTCAAAACAGAAACAATCAGAAAATCAGTTCCATGGGAAAATAGGAAGCATTTGCCACTATTATTTAAAGCGGCTGATTATCATTCTGCCACACACACACACACACACACACACACACACACACACACACACACACACACACACACACACACACACACACACACACACACACACACACACACACACACACACACACACACACACACACACACACACACACACACACACACACACACACACACACACACACACACACACACACACACACACACACACACACACACACACACACACACACACACACACACACACACACACACACACACACACACACACACACACACAAACATGCACACACACACGTATGCACGCACACACACAGGCCATGCCTGCATTAACAACTGATAATGTACTTACATCTCACAGTTATTATTGGCTATGTATATTAAATACAATTACTGAATCCTAATGAATGATCCACAGTTGAAGGGAGTGCACACATCACAGCAGAGGAGGCTGGCAGGACAGACCACCTGTAGGAATCTCACACTCAGTCACGTCTACTAGTACGATGATAGGCGGTGTTTTGTGAATAGTTCGCTACGACCGTTCTATCTCCTCTTCTTCCCGACAATGGCAGTATTCCGCTATATACGAAGCGGTCGGCTGGAGATCACCTACGTATAGATACAAAACTCAGCTATGGTATAACACAGGGTAGTTACAACGTACATTCGTACTTAGGAGATTTCGGGCGTTTAATGGTTGGAATGTAACATAATTATCACCTACGTCACTACTCACGGAGATTTGATTGCGCAATAATATCGTTCAGGCGACAAACCGGCTTCGCGAGAAACGACATATGTTATGCGACTATGTAATGTTGAAATGTTATCAGGATACAATTAAACATAATATCCACTTGCATTAGGTGAAATTAAACTCATGCACTAGAAAAACATATCGAATCAGGCCAAAAAGCGCCTATAACATCGACCCTGTGAACGTACACACGTAGTGGTCAACTCAGACAGCTGCAGCGTGGGAAGATTAGAATTGATCTCGTTTTGAGCGCGGTACACACTTGAACTCTACGTTGAATACTACCATAGACACTCTAAACTACGTAACCTAGTAGCTATTGTCACATGCAACCAAGTTACAGATTCAAAACTGGGGTGTATAGTGCACGAACCATAGATGTTCGGTGTTATAGAGTCGAGTATGACATTATTATGGTCTAGCTGCCCTAAATTTAATCCATACACCAGGCACAGGTGTTTGGAATGATGTGATTAGAAAATGTTGTTATATCATACCAACCTATAGCTAGCATGGAGCAATTTGAATAGTCCATAGATATCAATGTGAGTGTACATGTCATTAGCCTAGAAGCCCAGCAGTGGTATTATATTATTATAACTGTAGCAAGTAATTAAGTACATACATACACTAGAGGGTGCAGTTCTGGTAGAGTAGATGGTGTGATCCTAGCAGTCCTGGCAAAGGGAGAGGGTGTTGTCCTGATAAAGGACAGGATGTGGTCCTGGTAAGAGAGGGCGTGGTCTGGTAAAAAAGAGGATGTGGTCCTGACATAGGAGTAGGGTGAGTCTGGGAGAGAAGATGGTGTCCTGGTATGTAGATGAGAGGTGTGGTTCTGGCAGATGTGCAGGTGTGATCTTGGAAAAGAAGAGGGTGTGGTCCTAGCAAAGTGGAGGATGTGGTCCTGGCAAAACAGAGTTGTGGTCATGGCTAATGAGAGGGCATATTCAACCAAAGGAGAGGGTTGGTCCCAGCAAACGAGAAAGTTGGTCCTGGCAAAGGAAAGGGTGTGGCTTTGACAGGTGTGAAGGTATGGTCCTGATAGATGAGAGGAGTGGTCCTGGCAGATCAGAGGAGTGGTCCTGGCAGATCAGAGGAGTGGTCTTGGTAGATGAGAGGAGTGGTCCTGGTAGATGAGAGGAGTGGTCCTGGTAGATGAGAGGAGTGGTCCTGGTAGATGAGAGGAGTGGTCCTGGTAGATGAGAGGAGTGGTCCTGGTAGATGAGAGGAGTGGTCCTGGCAGATGAGAGGAGTGGTCCTGGTAGATGAGAGGAGTGGTCTTGGCAGATGAGAGGAGTGGTCCCAGCAGACACAGTATGCATCAAAGAACATGATTCTAAGACTATCAATAGAGAGGGGATATACTAGTTACGTACATATAGTACATTCGTACACCACTGATATCATAATGAATGTACACGCATCTCTAAATGGTCACAATTACGACAAAGCAAAATACAGAATGCAGTGGGTACACCACTGTTGGACATGGGTAATGTGACATCCTCAGACAGATCGGTCACAGGTGAAGCTTGAAGTCTGAATACACAATGTACATAGGAGGTGACAGTCACACAGAAATGCACCATACATAACATGGTAGCAATGCACACATAGTGATGTATTTGTGTGAAGTGCAATGCGAATCAAGTTCAATCATTTATTATTATCCAAATGAACCCACCATCCACTATTCAGGCTACACATGTCACCCAGTTCAGTCCTATGCAGTATCTTTAGAAATTTATAGCGTCCATAGTTTAAGACTCTTCGTTGCCATCTGGCGTGGAGAATGATGGCATTATGAGGGAGTGAAACAGTGAGTGAATTCAATCACGCTTCGTACGACCATGACTTAGTTAATACAAATATCTTATTACGTAGCACAGTCGTGCCCCCTTTTATAGAAATGTACGAATGGTTGCATTCTGCTAAAACCATTTTGCAACTTGGAAGAAAGAAAATGTACCTGGGCCTTAATGTCATAATTTCTAGACCCGAAAGTCATCAAGTGCGTAGGCGACCTCGATCGGACTCCCTATGTGATGGAAACAATTAACCTCACTTCCGCTCATTGATAACATGCATCCTGATTAGCCACTTGCTGACCTTATAATAACCAACTGATCGATCAGTTGTCACATCTGAGGATTTAGGGATACACAGGATATGTGTCCCATAGTCTCTTTGATGTTGCCACCAATCAGGATACATTTGTATTTACATATAGTGTGTATGTGTGGTGACTTGAGTTTCTCAGTTTGTTGTGTTGGTCCTATTTCCTGTACCCATTTCAATTATGTGATACTTATTAATTTTGAGCACTGTGAGTTGGACTTATGTTATGCCTGCCAGTACGATTGCAGTTACTGTAGTTCTTTTGGAATTAACAAATTATTGTGATTGAGTGAACGAGTATCGAACAAGAAGCGCTCGGTTATTACATATATTGACGACGAGGATTGTGGACGCAGGATGGCAGCAGCTATGTTCGGTTCCGTGGGAGAATTTAACGAGGACAACGAAGAATGGACTCAATATGAAGAAAGACTGAGCCACTTTTTCGCAGCGAACGGCATCGAGAATGCGAGCAAGAAACGATTGGTGTTTCTTGCCATGGTTGGCCCATCTGCGTACAAACTGCTGGGAAATTTGGTTGCCCCAAAGAAGCCAGGGGAAGTGGAGTACGGAGAGCTGGTGAAAGCGTTGAGCGAGCACCACAACCCGGCGCCTTCTGAAATAGTACAACGGTTCAAGTTCAATTCCCGCGTAAGGAATCCGGGTGAATCGGTAGCCAAATTCACGGCCGAACTTCGTTCGTTGGCTCGTTTCTGCAACTTCAAAGATAGCTTGGACGACATGCTTCGAGATCGGCTGGTTTGTGGGATTTCAGACGTTCAGATACAAAAGAGACTTCTTGCCGAGCCTAAACTCACGCTGAAAAAGGCGACGGAACTCGCGCTGTCGATGGAAGCAGCGAGTAAAAATGCTCTAACCTTACAACCGTCAGGTTCGATCGCCAAGACTCACGTAGAGAGTCTCCACAAGGTCCAGAGCTCCACTCGGACGAAGACGCAGAAGTCGCCCCAGTCGTTTACGTGTTACAGGTGTGGGAATACAGGCCATGCAGCTCATGTTTGCAAGCACAAGTCTACTAAGTGCAACTTTTGTGGGAAAATCGGTCACTTGCAGAAAGTATGTAGGAGCAAGGGCAAGAAGGACACCAATCAGAAGAGTGTTCATACGGTGGAAGCAGAAGAATATGAAGCTTATCACATTTTTTCCAATCAGGACAACGGCTCTTCCAGAAACCCGTACTCAGTTCAGCTTTCGATAGATGACAGGCAAGTCCGGATGGAAATTGATACGGGTGCCTCAGTTTCAATCATCTCTTCAGCCACCTACAATGACACATTTCAGGACAAAGTACTCCAACCATCAGCAGTAAAACTCAAGACATACTCAGAGAAGGCGTTGAAGAATCTCGGATCAATGTCAGTCAAGGTGCGACACCACTCACAGGAAATGGATTTGCCATTACTGGTCGTGGAAGGAAATGGTCCCAGCTTACTGGGAAGAAATTGGCTGGAGAAGCTACGCATTGATTGGCAAAGCATTCATGTCATTAAGACTGGGGGTGCTGAGGCAGAGGTATTGTGCAAGGAGTTCCCAGATGTTTTCAAACCTGGGTTAGGAACTCTCCAGGGGTTCAAGGCAACCATTCAGGTGGATAAAGAAGCATCACCAGTATTTTGTAAAGCTCGTGCAGTACCTTATGCCATGACACCGCTGGTTGAGAAGGAGTTGGATCGGCTGCAGCAAGAGGGAGTAATTACACCGGTCGCTTTTTCAGATTGGGCCGCCCCAATAGTACCGGTTCTTAAGAGTGACAAGTCAGTTCGTATATGTGGAGATTTCAAAATGACGGTGAACAAGGTGTCGAAGCTTGATCGCTATCCAATCCCAAAAATTGAGGACCTCTTTGCGAAATTAGCAGGTGGGAAGCTGTTCACCAAATTAGACCTCAGTCAGGCCTACCAACAGATCTGTTTGGAAGAAGAATCAAAGAAACTGGTCGTCATTAACACCCACAAGGGGTTGTTCCAGTTCAACCGACTGCCTTTTGGAATATCATCGGCCCCAGCCATTTTTCAGCGCACAATGGAATCATTGCTACAGGACATTCCGTATGTCGTGGTTTACCTGGATGATATCCTTGTTACGGGCCCCACTCAAGAGGATCATCTCCGAAATTTACGGAAGGTACTACAACGCCTTCAGCAAGCAGGTCTTCGGTTGCAACAGGGAAAATGCAAGTTCATGGAAAAGTCTGTTCAGTACCTAGGGCATGTCATTGATGCGGAAGGGCTACACCCAATAGAGGACAAGGTGGAGGCAGTACAGCAGGCTCCAGCTCCTGAAAATGTCAGTGAGTTGAAATCGTATTTGGGGTTGTTATCTTACTACAGCAAGTTTCTTCCCCAGCTAGCTTCTACACTAGCTCCTCTCTATGCTCTTCTTCACTCCGGGACTCTTTGGAAGTGGACAAAGGTGGAGGATGCTGCTTTTCAGGCATCTAAAACAGCCTTACTGTCCTCAAAAGTGCTTGTTCACTTCGATCCCTCTCAAGAGCTTGTGTTGTCCTGTGATGCCTCTTCCTATGGCATTGGAGCAGTTCTATCACACCGACAGTCTGATGGTTCAGACAGGCCCATAGGGTTCGCCTCTCGTACATTGTCCGTTGCTGAAAAAAAGTACTCACAGCTGGAAAAGGAAGGCCTGGCTTGTGTGTTTGGGGTGAAGAGATTTCATTCATACCTGTACGGCCACAAGTTCTTGCTCATTACTGATCACAAACCCTTGCTTGGACTACTTGGGGAATCCAAGGCCATTCCGGCACAAGCTTCAGCCAGGATCCAGAGGTGGGCACTCACCCTTGCTGCTTACGAGTACTCCATGGTGTTCCGGTCCACTGGAGATCATGGAGATGCCGATGCTATGAGTCGATTGCCACTGAAACAACAGCCAATCTCAGTACCAGTGCCAGAGGAAGTTGTTTTGCTGATGCAGCATCTGGATGATTCTCCAACTGATGTCGCCTCTATCAGGAAGGAAACTGCCAGACATCCCCTCTTGTCGAGAGTACTTCAACTTGTGCAACATGGATGGCCCAACTTTAGCAAGGAGGAAGAGCTCAACCCATACTATAATCGCCGGAACGAGTTGTCAGTGCAAGATGGATGCCTGTTGTGGGGATCTCGGGTGGTGGTACCACCTTCTTTGCAGTCTACTGTGTTGGCAGAGATGCATTTGGGTCATCCTGGAGTATCTCGGATGAAGTCTCTAGCCAGAATGTATGCTTGGTGGGTTGGAATCGATAAGGATATTGAAGCTACTGTACAGCATTGTGTCGAGTGTCAACAGAGTCGCCCCGCACCACCAGCTGCACCATTACATCCTTGGCAATGGCCAGGATCACCTTGGATACGTTTGCACATGGACTTTGCTGGTCCATTCCTGGGTCAATACTTCCTAGTGATCGTGGATGCTCACAGCAAGTGGTTGGAAGTATTTCCGGTTACCTCCACGTCCGCCACTCTTATGATTGATAAGTTGCGTACACTGTTTGCTCAGTTTGGCATTCCTCAGATGGTCGTAACTGACAATGGTTCATCTTTCGTAAGCCAAGAATTTGCGTCCTTCCTAAGGAAGAATGGCATTAGACACATCACGTCTGCTCCCTATCACCCAGCCTCCAATGGGCTCGCTGAGCGTGCCGTGCAGACATTCAAGTCGGGTATCAAACGGATGAAGGTTGGATCAGTGTCGGAGAAGTTGTCATCGTTCTTGTTTGCTTATAGAAATACGCCTCATTCTACTACTGGAGTATCTCCTGCCGAGCTACTCACTGGTCGGCGGCTCAGATGTCGTCTTGATCTGTTAAAGCCCGATTTACAAGCCAAAGTCATGGACAAACAGCTGAAGCAGAAAGTAGTACATGATCGTGGAGCTAAGGAGCGTGATTTCCAGGCGGAGGATGAAGTTTTTGTGAGAAATTTCCGGAGTGGTAAACCGTGGTTACCAGCCGTAGTGATCCGCAAGACTGGTCCCGTGTCTTATCTTGTTCGTCTAGTTGCTTCTCAGATGATATGGCGTCGTCATCAAGATCATATCAAAAGACGTTATTGCCAATCAGAAGGGTCAGTCATGGAAGAGATTCCGTCTTGGTCAGACAGCGTTGGATCCAATAATACAACCGAGACATTCACTGGGAGCCCATCAAGTACCTGTGTTTCTGGATTCGAAAGTCGTTATCCAGCCCGCGTTCGTCGACCTCCTAATCGCTTTGTTTCTTAAGGGGGAGGTGATGTGGTGACTTGAGTTTCTCAGTTTGTTGTGTTGGTCCTATTTCCTGTACCCATTTCAATTATGTGATACTTATTAATTTTGAGCACTGTGAGTTGGACTTATGTTATGCCTGCCAGTACGATTGCAGTTACTGTAGTTCTTTTGGAATTAACAAATTATTGTGATTGAGTGAACGAGTATCGAACAAGAAGCGCTCGGTTATTACAGTATGTGACCATGTGACTGAATGTTTATTTAGAACAGTGAGAACTTTTGAGAATATGGTAGGGCAATACCTTGATAGTTGAAAAAAACGAGGCTGTCAGGGCAAGACATAACGTGCCACATTACAAAGGTTGACAGATCATGGAGGTAACGTCTATAATGATGACTGTGTGTTCACGTAATGCTCAGATTATAAAGGATTTTGAATGAAAGAAGTGCAACATCAATGTTACACTATAACCATATGACCACACAACATGAGGAAGCCAATTGCTACTATTACAGGTGTACTTTTCTTCCTAACTCACTTTGATAGTATACTGTAGATGACAAGCCAAGGTGCCACCACAGGAAAGGATGCAGGTACAGGTATGCTGCCGTGATCACAGATGATATCTATACTCTACAAAAGAAAAAATGTTATGTGGTGACTCACATAACAATTGTACTTACATAGGTACATACGTATGTATACCCTATATAGATGTCAAAACCATATTGCAAGTGAAGGTTAAGCTGGAGGGACATTTTCACACCCACGAAAAAACTAACAGGGACTAAGATACAGTGTGATACCTGTTCCAGCAAAGGAATCTGTGGAGCAGCAAGGCCGAACATGGCATCCTTTGTGATGGCACACATGTATGCTCAACACTAACTGCAGATGGCTACATGCATGTATGCATGCGCATACACATGCAACACACACAAACACACATACACACATATGTCTGGTACATGCTGTACGAAAGTAGTTGGTATTTTGAAATTGTGTCGGATACGTACATATGTGGGTGAAAATGTATCTTAAATACGCACTGTAGATGTTGAACACAGTGATCCTCATTATCATCACTGTACATACCTTCACTACTAGTAACAAAATCTGTTGACATTCAGAAGTAGACAACAGTGTATAGTCTCCAGACAAGCACCTACCAAGTACAGAACACACAACAAAACACTTCAATATACCAATACCATGACACAAACATCACAGCTGGTACTCAGCTGGTTCCACTCACCAGTCAAGTTCTTTGAAAATAGTTCCCATCTCCCTGTACCAGACTCTGTCAGTAACACTGCACTCTTCAGACAGAAGGTATTTCAGTCCTTCGGCTCCAAAACACAGTGATTCCTAGTACATACATATACGTACATAGTACACCTTGGGTCAGTCTTTTTCTGTCCTGATTATAGGGGTGTCCTTATTTCAGGGGTTATGTACTTTGGATTGAAAGTAATGGCCATGCACAACGCGGGGGCGTAACTCGGCGGCCATATTGGGGGGCAAAAAGACACGTTGCGTATATAGGGAGCAATACGAAATTTGTTTACTTGTAAGAGTTCTAGACACTTCATCTTCGAACTAAACCTCAAATTTCTTAGAGACATGAGCTAATATGGTACAATCCAAATCGTCTTCGTAACAAATACTTCCTAATGATCGCATTTTGACCTCAAAATCCCCTGCACATATGGATTGTCAGGACCAAAGGTTGGTGGACATACACTGGTTCATATTTTCCCGTCCGTTTTACGGAATAACGAAAGTCCGTTTTTCAGGGGGCATTTTACATACATTACAATATGGAATAAGTTGGTTTCAAGATTATGTGTCTGTTTTAGCACGGTGTCCGTATTTCAGGGGGCCGGATTATAGGGGTCCCACTGTACATTCAGATGACAATTATGAGATGTAATAACAGTAACTATGAACACATCTCAAGAGAGGCAGTGGAAACAACTTCAAACCTACCACTACACACACAAATGTACTATATACTGATGAGTACAACTATTACTGACACACAATTCACACATTCTTGCCTTCTTCCTATCCAGGTTGTGAAGGGCAGTGAGCAGCATGTCCAACCATGTCTCTCTAACTCCCAATACACCGACAGGTGGGTGGAGAATCTGCAGGAAACAATATCACTTTGTAACTTCCAAAATGTGGTATGCGTTTTCAAAATGTGGAGCCGGTATGAAATCAGTGGGTTAGGGTTGACAAATACCAAGTGTTTGTATATCATTCTCACTTTTAATAGTTTTCCTTTTGGATAACAGACATTTGATGACAATCAATTGATACTATTTCAAGAGTACGTGAAACTTAAATCAAAACTTTCCCATAGATATGCCCCATCTGATAATACTTATTATACTGTATACTATAACAATTGATAGATGATGTCTATTATGTATAGGAATACAGTGGAAACCTTTTGACAACAGATATGTACATTGGGACCAGTCATTTTGTCAACTGTAGAGAGGTTATCTGCACTGCAGAGTCCAAAGTGTATTAGCACTATATGTAAAGTCCATTTTTGTAGCCTCAAAAGAGTCCTTTGCAGGGAGGTAATTTCTATTACATCCTGTATTTAGAGGGTTCTACTGTACATATCTGGATATATATTGTACAGGTGCTTTTAACTGTAAATAATTAAACTACACCAACTAACTTCTTTATGTGAAACTTGTCCTTCTGAAATGGCTTTCAGGAGAGAGTTTGCAACAGAATCATACTCTTCTTCACAATAGAAATCACAAATCTGTACAGAAGCATAGTGAGACATGACTCTGGTTCCACAGTGTCTGGATGCCCACCAAGGAGGTGCACATGCATCACAGGGAACCACTGAGAGACTTAATCTCAGAATGTAATCTCTCATACACAAGGAGTATATTATGTTTCATGAATAAGCCACAGATATGAAGTTGGTACAGAATCATATGTCAGCCGGTATCAAAACCGTGCACAAATAATACCGCGGTATTACTATATATTCGGTATACCGCCCAGCGTTAGAGAGACTTAATCTCAGAATGTAATCTCTCATACACAAGGAGTCTATTATGTTTCACAAACAAGCCACAGATATTAAGTGGGTACAGAATCATGTTGGCTAGTACTTATAGACCTTGAAGTCAACACACATCCACCTAGGAATATACAGTGGACCCTGCCACATGTACATCAAGGGTACATCAAGGGTTGAAAACACAACACAAATTTAACAAGATTTGTGCACACATTTGCATGTATTGCAAGAGTAAGTGTGTACATGTATCTGTATATGTGTGAACGATTACATATGGAAATGTGTGCATGATACACAAGAATTAGCAATGACTGTTCACATCTCATGCACCTCACAACCCCATCACAATGTAATATTCCTCAAATGTATTGTAAGTGTAACAGGAACACAACACTCCACAAACAATGTGCTATACGTACAGTACCTTGACCATAGCAGCAGTCTGTGCACACAAGTCGATCTTCTTGTTAATCGTACCTACGAAATTATTACTTGATTATCACTAGTAACAGACTACAGTGACAGGAACTACTGAGTTCAAACAGGGTACACCAATGATATAAGATATAATATGTACAATCCCATCCACTCATTTTGTAATGATTAACATACGTACCTCTGGTAGGGCTGTAGCGGATATACAGACACTTTTAGCTTGATTGTCGTATACAATTGCAATCAAGCTAAAGTGTCTGTATCCGCTGTACCCCCAGCAGAGGTACTTTAGTTGTAAGATGGTATGTTTCTGTATAAAATAATATAATTGTATACTAACTCTCACTCAGCATTGTTATTATAACTATCAATGGGTTGCTAGGCGATTAATGAACATATTTTAATAACAATTACAGGTGTACAAATTCATAGAATAGAGAGTAAGCCATAAATTCCCATATCAATTGCAGCATACTAGGTGGGTGGGACTGTACATATGTACAAGCTGTTGTGGATGAGCCCCCAAACTACCAATGCTGAATTGTGAATACACTATACAACAAAGTTACATATATACTCACTTTGAGATAGCAATGGTGCTGATGTGAAATTAGGAAGCTGCAACACATTCACGTCAGATGACGCCAATGTATCTTTACACTATGTACAGAGAAAATATATTATGTATCTACTGTACATGGGTGTGTATGTGCTATCACGTTCAGACATCTACAGTCAATAATGTACATTAAGATTATACACACATACACGCATATACAGTACTTACTGAGTATGTATGTAACCATTTTTTAGTACATAACACTACTAAAAATTAGTACACAACACATTTATATAATATTGTACACGTGTGCACATATGGAATGTACAGATTGGTGTATTGCTTAATATCCCCCCACTTTTTTTTCCCAATTTATGTTTTGGCTGTAAGCATGAAACATGTACACAAAGGTAGCACTGCACACACAAACCTTGTCCAACAATTCAAGCACTATTTTGTCATCCTTCTTGTCTCTGTAGAGTTGGGCCAAACACCAAAACACTACAATAAAGAGGCATATCATGCATCTTTTATGGTACTGTATGTACCAACAAAGTATTTTATGTATTATGTCAACCTTGTACCTCATGGAGTAGCAGGTATATAGGCTGGTTAAAAACTCTGCTTGTACAGTTTGACATACAACAGTACATGATGTTTGTGTCCATGTGGTGACTAACATCTAATGGAGAGCATAAGTCCCTTAGGAGCCATCCACGGCAATGTCCCTTGAAGAAACGAGATGGACTTGACCAGCAGTTCCTCCCCCCTGGGGGGGAATAAGAATTGTTGAGCTACTGATAAGAAATACTTAGTAACACGTAGTACATTGGGGTATACATTTGTATGAGATATATGTGAAGGGGTAACCTTTTTCAAGAAATATGTACTGTTTGAAGCTATGGTGCATATGGAGAGTAGAATTGGGAGAATTACAAATACATACTATATACGTTCATGCATGACTTGATCCGTGACTACCTGTACAGTACATGTACGTATAATAGGTACTACACTAACTCACCCTTTACCATCAAACTGTTTCTTTCTCTTATGATCTGTCCACAATTCCACAAATAGCAACAAGAAACTACCAATTTCCAAACAATACTGCTCTTCAGTTTCCTCCAAAGGACTATCAGAGTACAAACCATGGAATGATTTTGAATGTGTAACAGTTCTCAAGGAACACATCACATACCCGAAGGACGCTGGCAGCTGAATATGTTCAATGACTATAAAAATACAATTGATAAACTCTTGCTTCAACTCTTTAGACCTACAGTTACAATAAAAAGAACAGTTAATATGCCTATCACATATGCACTACTTGCAGGTGAATGTACTAGTTTGTGCATATGTACATACATGTACGTATATATGCATATAAATAATTTCTTGTTCGTGTATATTGTACATAAAGTGTACAATCTCCAACAACAACATGTACATACATCCGGTGTGGGCTGCAGTAGTGTTTGCAGTACATGGGAAATGTGTTAAAACAAGTGACACTGTGACTCACCACAACATGTCCCACTTCTCTGACAAGTGCAGGACGTAGTGAAACATCAGATCAACAACACCTCTACGTATGTGGTAGCAACACAATAATCCAATCATATACGTAGTAGCTATGTCCTTCCTAGGTGTGCTGCAGCACACCTAGGAAGGACATAACTAGCTTGTATCCTTTCAAACTGCTGCTGTGTATCGATTTGTTCTATGGATTCCGCCAAATGTGCCAATCTTTTTAGTTTTATAGATCAAATTACCGATTAGGATAATTTTCAACCAGAAGAGGAGTTAAAAGCCCACTGAGTTTTTGAAAGTTCTCGAGAACAAAATTCTCCCGGCACGTATATAGATACGAGGAACAGCCTCCACTTCCACGCTGCCAAAAGGACGATAAGGAGAACATATCTCCTGTAAAATGACGCTTTCTGAACATCTTAGTTAAGCTAACGATTTTACAGAAACTCCTCTAAGACTTTAGTAAGACTACTGTACTTTCAATTGTTGTGACGCTGTAACTTGAATAAATTGCTATGCTATGGTTATTTTTGGCAAACATATCTCCTGTAGAAGAACAACTAACGATTTAGAGAAACTTTACTAAGGCTACTGTTGGGACGCTGCCATTATTGTCGGCGGGTGCGATGGTATAGCTAAGTGACAATAATCAATCGATCGATTGCTATGGTAATTAAGTGACATCAATCAATCGATCAGCAAGTGTGCACATATCACATGTGCACACTTTTGCCTTTGATACGCCTACGCAAAAGGATACAAATTAGCACTATGTACTATGTAGCACTATGTTCAAGATGTTAACATATGATGGAGACCCCTTGGTTTCACAATACCTGTTATTACCAAGACCTTCAACAAATTTTGGCACTTCTACTAGTTCATTCTCGTGAATTCTCTTCATCGTTCTTTCTGCTGGGTCACCAAAATCCAAATACATATCTCAACTTCATAGAAGTACATTCATTCACAGGGTCAACTCACCATGAGTGGTGTCATCAGAAACATCATCTCTGTACATGAAGGAAACACATAGCTTGTACATGACATTAAGTATGTACATTTTCATGTAATGGATATGTACATATGTGGTCCAAACATCATAGTAAGATTTATGCAAATTATTTGTACTCCATAATAACAGTGTTTCCCCGAGAAGAAAAATAAAGGGGGGGAGGAGGGGATCACTATGAAGGTTTTGATGTATAATTATCAATATTGCTTTAACACTTAACACAATAATATTATAAATCTTTATTCTAACAAAATTGTTGTCACAGAACAGAGAATAAAGGTGGGGAGGGGGGTGCCCCCCTTTGGGGGAAACCCTGATAATGACTTCGTTGGAGTACTGAAACGAGTACAACTTCAAAAAAAATGATAGTACATACACTGTACATGCTACCTTATATGGAACATAAGAACTACCACTAAGGTAGTGAGTGTGTTAGTAGCATTATGATAGCAGGTGCCTGGTAGTCTATTGAAATTTAGAAATAACTACAGTCTGGTAAAACATAAACCAAAGTCCCACAAACTGTACACATAATATACATAAGCAACTTCAACGTTTAACAGTATGTCAAAAATAGTATATACTGTACATTACATAAGAAATAAACTACAGTTACATGGATCATGAGAGTGAAGCCATATAGAGGCAGAGCCAACATAATAGTGTTACAAAAGGGCAGTATTTACTATGTATGTAATTGCGTTGTATCATCACAACATGGAGGTGTTAAAAACAAACAGTGAGCAGTGTGTCTGGCCCGATGTACATCTGTGGGACTATAGGATATATACACCAAATGTGTTGTGATGAGGGACACATACATACATGTAGCACAAACACATACGTACTTCATATGTTTGTGATGGTCCATCAAACAAGGCAAATTTGTCCAATCTTCAATATCCAACCTGCAGACAAGATTTAGTCAGCACAGACACAAACGTGCAACATTGGTATGAACCTACTTCATATGGGGAGGAATAAAATTCTTGATTTTTTCCCATACACTTGACAATTCAACAGATTTTCTTGTGGGTTTTACCTGCAGTACATTGGACATGTGTACAATGTACAGTGGGGAATGCAACAATTCCTCCCAAAGACCAGCCTACACTTACTCTTGAAGATCTTCGCTTTGGTATGTAGTCAACTGGAAAATCAGGGATTCTTCGTTTCACTCCTACTTTCACATCTGCTTCACTATCCTTTCCAGCCAAATCACTGGCTATAGGAATACACAGTTACATGCATAGATCAGGATGAATGTATGTACACTATTCAGAGAGTAACAGAGGCCATTGGTTGGCTCAATGTTCTGAGCACTCACCACTTTCTTGTACGGAATCCATGTCACTTTCATCCATTTCAACACACTCTGTTAAGCACAAACAACACGTTTAGACAGATACAATGCTTTTGTACTGTATGCTATACAATTGTATCACCTTTCTCAAGATCAGTGTAATCAAACATGGACTCCAAAGGAATGTGGGTATGTAGAGAGGACTGTAAGAACAGTATAAAAGATCGTACATGTACTGTATATGTACTGTATGTACCCATTGCATGGTCTTATGACCATACACTTTGCAGTAACAAGGGAAGCAAACCTTATCAGCAATGCAGTGTCTGTACACCTGTTGTAGGTGTCTGCCAACATCCAGCCAATGGGGTTGGGTGAGTTTGACATCAATTGATGGTGATTTGCTAGTTGGAATGGGTTCCACATGCTCTCTACTACGCAACAAGTGTACATCCTCCATAACCTGCACATGGAACACACGTTGGACATTATGAAATCCCAGCAGAATACAAGGTGGAATTTGTAATTACATATGTAGCTAAACATGGTACATCATGATTTAGTACATACAATACAATCTCAGTGTTGCTAAACAGAGTACACATACAGTACCTTGTTATATGCACCGGGTGTAGGTTGACTTGAATACCTGAACAGACATATGTATGTAAAAGTAAATGGTTACAGATAACATACATGATAGTATTAACAATATCCTTGTACACTGTCAACATTTACCTGTCACTTATGAAGTGCAGTGACAGGTGATATGGGACTACTCCTACACCCTACACCACTAGGTGCAGTCACCTAACCTACAGTAGACACACACATGCACGCACGCACGCACGCACGCACGCACACACACACGCACACAATCTTTTGATACGGAAGAAGCTCTTGGTTCTCCCTACACACTCACTGTGACCAATATCACAGCCATTACATCACCTTATTGCAATCCACAGCATACTGTATACATGGGGCATACACACTACATAGGGTATACCCATTGCATAAGGTACACACTTACACTGTGCATACAGTACGTACTTCCAGATTTCACTCTGTCCATGACACAAGTATGGTCTTTCCTTCACAATCCACTGAATGTAACATATACCTACACACAGTAGACAAAGTCATGATCCTAGGTATGCATACGTATGTAGGTACATCTGCTGTATATGAATGTACATACATACACATGTACGTACATGTACACACATATATGAATATACGTATATATATTATGAATGCATGCCTACACATATGTACTGTAAAAACACATACTGTAGGTTTGCACCCATACACATACAGTACATATGAATCAGATTATGTAACTGCAGTCTGACTTGTACCTTCTTCGAAGTCATCCTTCACCTCCAAGGCAACCAATAATAGCTTCAGACAAGCTACAGACAAAGGACAGGACATGACAAACTACGTAGGGTCATATGTGTCATGATAGGTTGGTAGTTCAAAGGAAATATGCTTTGCTCACTTGCAGTTACCAATACAACACACACTCAAGTCTCTAACCATGCAGCACCCTTCAATACAGCTATAATTAATGATATTTCAGTACACAAGGTAAGGACAAGGTTAAAATGTTTACATGTTAGTATCTGAAAACTGTCAAAATTGAAATAGCAAAACAAATAAGACACTGAAATTAACATGGTCAGATGACAGTGAAATTAGCAATTTGATGTATTTTCTCAAACTAATTGCATAAGAAAAGTAGCATATAACATGAAGTAAATAGTACACAATTGTATGTGTGATTTCCCCCACAACACATGCTCATACCTGGGTAGTCCTCAATGCCGAACAGCAGCCTGCACAGAGTGCTCAAACTGGGCCAATGAGAGGGACTGAGGTGGACGTTCTAAATATAAGCAATAAGTCAAACATTTAACAGTATTTCAATACCTCAACTACCACCTTGCACATGAGAACTGGGGAACACTGTTACCTTGGAAGTACATTAGTACACCGATGTGGTATTGCTACAACTCCATCTTCACCAATACTGTAGTACATACTGTGCAAGGAGTGTCAAGGTGGCAGGAATAGCAGTGCATGCAATAAGCACCAAGGACCTTGGTCATATGTACTTTAGCAATACAGAGCTGCATCAAGTTCTGGCTAATCCACAATTTGACTATTTGATGTATTTACTGTAAATATGAGTGTAAGTGTATACTCAGTTCATATGATGTACATAAAGCATAGCAATGTACTATCCCTAACAAAAGCCTTACATATTAAAAGGATTTAATATGTATAAGCACTTAATCCTTGCATTGCAGACACAGTTGAAATGTAGTTGTATCCAATGATAGGACATCAAATTACATGTACGGAAATACTAAACTTCAACACAAGCTTCGGATAGTTACTGAGGAAACGACAAAACTCGCCGAACCCACGAGCCTTGGAATATTTATCGAGTGAACGAGGAAGCTTGCCAAACCCAAAAATCTCAGAATATCTACAAAACGAACGAACGAAATAGGAAACTTGCCAAATCAACGAGCCTAGGAGTATTAACTTTACTGAACGAAAGAGTTAACTTGCTGACACGAGCCTGAGAGTATAAAATTTACTGAACAAACGACGATTGCTGCAGTGTTATTAGGCCTTCTTGCTGCTCTTCGTTGAAAACCTCAATCGATAGGCCTACCAGCCCGCGTAAATGAATGTGCCTACGGGGTATAACTACTACATATGATGTACATAAAGCATAGCAATGTACTCTCCATAACAAAAGCCTTACATATTAAAAGGATTTAATATATAAGCACTTAATCCTTGCATTGCAGACACAGTTGAAATGTAGTTGTATCCAATGATAGGACATCTAATTACATGTACGTAAATACTAAACTTTAACAGTATGTCTGCATCATAACATTATATCCTTAGAATTGTAACTATAACGAGCAGTTAATTACTTGAAAACAATGAGTCAGTTCAGAGACTTACTTGTTCCAGAGCCTGTCTAGCAACCATGAAGTCGCCCAACCTCATAGCGGTGGAGGACAAATGATGCAGTAGAGTCACATCAGTGTTGTCCAGCTGGCATGCTTGTAGGAAGTGGCTGAGAGCAGTCTTGTCATTGGATTCTTCCAAGGCTATCAATCCGAGATTCTTCAAACAGGAATACTCCAATTTGAGCGACACTCTATCCAAAGGTGTACCCTTGCTATTCTGTTGGAGAGGAAAAGCGGCTACTAGTGCATTGTACATATAACAACATTGAAATATAATTTGAAAGGCCTAACGTTAAAAATTAGACATGGATTGAGTGTTTCATGGATAATTTGGATGGACACTTCATAGTCAATAAAGGATTATGTGTGGTGAAAAGGCTTGATTACAAACTGTACATTAATCACACACAACATTCAGAAATCCAACTTGTGTAAAAGACCCAAAGAGTAGTAAAATAACGAGAATGATGATCTGTATGTGGTGTAAATCCCAGTGCCCTACATGCACCCTGACAATCATTAGCATTGACACATGTAAGAGCATATAAATGCATTGTCAGTAGCCCCAGGGTATACAGGACACCAACAAAAGGTAACCACGGCACCCTTAACCAGGAAGGCACTCACCTCTGGATCCTCTACATGCTTGGCTCTTGAATCAGTTATGAAAGGTGACTTCAAAAGTGCACTAAATGAATCTTTTGCTGAACCAAGGTTCCCTTCATTGAGGTGCTTTAGTCCGTCTAAATGCAGCTGAACAGCCCTGGCTTCCTACATGGATGTACATGAGTTGCAAATACTAACATTACAAAAGCAATCGCTGGCAGTGGAAGATGATACCACAAGGACAGACTAGAGGCATCTATTTTCTACCACATAAAAGAATGAGTGGTTACTCTTATATTCTATTCATAGGTGATATTTTGTGAAACAGTTTTATATGTGTGGTGTATATAGGGCCTCCCTTTCATTTTCACGTCATCCTTACATAATAGAGTGCCAACCCACACTATGATATGTGATGGAGCTCTTTTTTAAGGATTGTGTACTGTGTTTCTTTTTCTTGTCCCTCTGCTACTGATTCCACTGAGTACAGCAGTAATGCATATACAGTACAGTTTGCTTAGTAAGTAACTTCACTTAGTCCTAGTTCATGTCACTACGTCCGACAGTACTGACCTTACATCAAGCCTGTACTTCTCATCAGAAGCACAGGCTTGATGTGCCATTTGAGGTACTTACCAAGTAAGTCAGAATGCACTGTATACAGAAGTCTGAAAACAGTATATTAAACAATCAATAAAATGAATTTCACTAATCATGTTCAATTACCTCAAAACGTTTCACCATACAAAACACTATTATGTTGTAAGGTAAAAGGATGGACCTGATTTATTCCCAAGTCATTTGACAGTGGATAGATCTCACTATAATTTGCCTTGCCTGGTTTGTAAGCAATAAGACTTGAGAAGAATAAGACTTACATTAAATAACTTTATCAAAAATATGGCACATCCGAAATTAGGCGCCCTTTCAATGCAAAATTGAGAAATTTAATGTTTGTGCATTGCAATTACTAGCTATAGCTAATATTGGTTAAGTATTTGTCAAAATTACATCCTTGATCATCCCAATACACCCTTTCACCCTCCATTTATAACAATACGCGTATAACTCACTGATGTACAAGACACAAAATGAATAGGTACAATCCTTTCTTTGATAAAATCGTGATCTTAGAGAACAGAAACCATACGCGACTACATATTCGATCTAAACTCACTTCAGCCTCTTTCGTAACTCTCGGGACAGTTGATTTGACGAACGAATCGAGACTTTTCTGCTTGAAGTTCAGAGCTTGTATGTTCATGTTGGGGGCTCCAACATTGCAAGAGGCGTTTAACGTAACTGCGATCGGTTCATAAACGCCAGTAGCTATTATTGTCACATGCAACCCAGCATAGATCTATGAAACCAGTTATAACAGACCAATTGCAACAAGTAATTCGAGTTAAAAGACTGCACTGCCCGTGCACTCAAAAGACTTGGGCATCTCTTTGAGGTTTAGAAGAACCTTCGCTGAAGATATTACGTTCGGCGAAGAAGTTGCGCTCGAATTTCAACCTAATTTCTAATCTGTGGTGGTGGAATACTAATTTTTCTGCAGCAGCCTCCGAAAATGGTGTGTGGTGCATGCATCATACATAGGTGCTCAGTGTTGTGGGGTCAAGTGTCATTGTTATTTGACTGACTTTTTAATACATTAATTCACATATGCAAATGCAGTTTTACATACTGTACACTGCTTTACATTCTAGTGTAAGAACTAGCGGAGTAGTCACCAGCTAGACACAGGTGTTTGGAATGGATATGATTAGGAAAAGATGTTTCCAACATAGCAAGTATATTATAACTGTACTATAATATAGCAAGTAATTACGTACACATAACTGTGGATGTAGACTGTATGTATTATAATAATAATTATGGTGTATATATACTGTATATATTACTATACAAACTATTATATTATATATAATACATATAATATAGAGTATTTGAAAATGTTAATGCTACATAATATTATGGCATGGTGCATAGTTCATGTATAATATACAATCTCTTCTGACACCCCATCAAGGTTGAGAGATACATACATGGATGGTCCACTATATTTATGAAGAAGTAACCACATTTGTTCAAAAATATTACATCAAATCCATGACAATAATTATAATTGATCTTTCACTAGAACACAGTGAAGATGGGATAAAATGAAATAATCACAGAAAACAACATACAATTCAAACAACAAGTGATGAAATGTACAATTAAAATTATATAGATAAGTAACAGATAAAAACAATGGTATAATAAATAAATAAAACATAAAATTAATACATATTATTAGGAAAAATGTACACCAATTGAACTGTGACAGATGGCTCAGTCTCCTTGCAGCTGTCCTACTGAAGGCTGCAATATTTCCACACTAGACACAAACTGATATACATTGCATCAGATGACCAGTGTGTGTGCGTATACAATACAATACAATACATGTGTCAGTGTCCGTCTTGAGATGGATACAAGTACATCATCTTCTGATGAGTCATGTCATGTTTGATGAGCACTACTTCTGTGCATTGTTCAATAAAATCCTTCAAAATGATGTACAAAAATAAGGGACTAGTAAGTGTATAGGCAAGATGTACACAATACATAGTGGAAACAGTACATAACACACACATGATACATACTGTGTATTATAGCATATTCAGTACATACTATACATGTGGTACATACATTACGCAGTGTATATACAGTACATCAGTCTATATACAGTATGGAGAGTTCATGCCTGTGTGCACATGTGTAACCATTTAGATTTAGGCTTGTGTAGTGTAGGGACATTGTTGCACTGAGCATAGGACTCTGTTATGTAACAATGTTGTCACATGCCATGACCATGTATTACGTGTATTAATTAGCTAGCAGGTGCAATGCCATTCATCTTTTGTTTTTGAGTTAGTGTACCACGTGGCGAGTTGGCCAGTGAGTCTTTGTGATAATCAGTGACAGTGTGATCTATGATTTCGTTGCCCGAAGTGGCAAATTCGATCGTTACACATGTGCATGAACTCACACCACACCACCCCCTTACACACGAACATCACTAAATGTACCTTTACACTCACAAGCATATCACAGCATTCTGATAGATGTCAGAATGGATTGACAGGGAAATACTGAGCAGGATTATCAACAAGGATACCAGAGAAACAACACGGTCACCTGGAGGCAGAGAACAAAACATAACAGTACACTCCATTTTCTACACAGAAGTCATCCACTCACCAACAACTAATCAGGATCTCCTTTGAGAGGTAGGTAGTGCACAGGAGGGTGTGTAGTCCTGGCAGATGGGGGTATGGGGTCATGGCAGATAAGAGGGTGTGGCCCTGGCAAAGGAGAGGGTGTAGTCCTGGTACTTGAGAAAGGTGCTCCTTGCAGATGTGAAGGTGTGGTCCTGGCAGATGAGAGAGTGCAGTTCTTGCCAAGAAAAGGGGGTGGTTTTGGCAAAAAGGCTTGTTCCTAGCAACAGAAAGGATGTGGTTCTGACAAATGAGAGGGGTAGTCCTGGCAAAGAAGAGGGTTTCATCTTGGCCAAGTAGAGGGGTAGTCCTGGCAAAGGAGAGGGTGTGGTCCTGGCAAATGAGGGTGTGTCCTGGCAGATGAGAGGGTGTGGTCCTGGCATAGAAGGGTGGGTCTGGCAGAGAAGATGGTGTCCTGGTAGATGAGAGGTGTGGTCCCGATAAAGGACTGGGTGTGGGTCTGGCAGGTGTGTAGGTCTGATCTTGGCAAAGAAGAGGATGTGGTCTTGACAAAGAAGAGGATATTATTTCGACAAAGGAGAGGTGTGGTAGTGGCTAATGAGAGGGTGTGGTCCTGGCATAAGAGAGGCGTGGTAATAGTTAATGAGAGGGTGTGGTCCTCGCAAAGGAAAGGTGTGATTCTGGTAGATGAGAGGAATGGTCCTCGCAGATGAAAGGCGTGGTCCTGGCAAATGAGAGGAGTAGTCCTGGTGAATGAGAAAAGTGGTCCTGGCAGATGGAAGGAGTGGTCCTGGCAGATGAGAGGAGTGGTCCTGGTAGATGAGAGGAGTGGTCCTGGCAGATGAGAGGAGTGGTCCTGGCAGATCAGAGGAGTGGTCCTAGTAGATGAAAAGAGTGGTCCTGGCAGATGAGAGGAGTGGTCCTGGTAAATGAGAGGAGTGGTCCTGGCAGACGAGAGGAGTGGTCCTGGCAGATCAGAGGAGTGGTCCTGGCAGATGAGGGGAGTGGTCCTGGAAGACAAGAGGAGTGGTCCTGGCAGACGAGAGGAGTGGTCCTGGCAGATCAGAGGAGTGGTCCTAGTAGATGAAAAGAGTGGTCCTGGCATATGAGAGGAGTGGTTCTGGTAGATGAAAGGAGTGGTCCTAGCAGATGAAAGTAGTGGTCCTGGCAGATGAGAGGAGTGGTCCTGGTAAATGAGAGGAGTGGTCCTGGCAGACGAGAGGAGTGGTCCTGGCAGATCAGAGGAGTGGTCCTGGCAGATGAGGGGAGTGGTCCTGGCAGACAAGAGGAGTGGTCCTGGCAGACGAGAGGAGTGGTCCTGGCAGATCAGAGGAGTGGTCCTAGTAGATGAAAAGAGTGGTCCTGGCATATGAGAGGAGTGGTTCTGGTAGATGAAAGGAGTGGTCCTAGCAGATGAAAGTAGTGGTCCTGGCAGATGAGAGGAGTGGTCCTGGTAGATGAAAAGAGTGGTCCTGGCAGATGAGAGGAGTGGTCCTGGTAGATGAGAGGAGTGGTCCTGGCAGACAAGAGGAGTGGTCCTGGCAGATGAGATGTTGTGGTCCTGACAGACAAGAGGAGTGGTCCTGGCAGATAAGAGGAGTGGTCCTGGCAGATCAGAGGAGTGGTCCTAGTAGATGAAAAGAGTGGTCCTGGCAGATGAGAGGAGTGGTCCTGGCAGACGAGAGGAGTGGTTCTGGTAGATAAGAGGAGTGGTCCTGGCAGACGAGAGGAGTGGTCCTGGTAGATGAGAGGAGTGGTCCTGGCAGACAAGAGGAGTGGTCCTGGCAGATGAAAGGAGTGGTCCTGGCAGATGAGAGGAGTGGTCCTGGTAGAGAGGAGTGGTCCTGGCAGATGAGAGGAGTGGTCCTAGCAGATGAGGGGAGTGGTCCTGGCAGATGAGAGGAGTGGTCCTAGTAGATGAGAGGAGTGGTCCTGGCAGATGAGAGGAGTGGTCCTGGCAGATGAGGGGAGTGGTCCTGGCAGATGAAAAGAGTGGTCCTGGCAGATGAGAGGAGTGGTCCTGGCAGATGAGGGGAGTGGTCCTGGCAGATGAGAGGAGTGGTCCTGGCAGATGAGGGGAGTGGTCCTGGCAGATGAGAGGAGTGGTCCTGGCAGATGAGGGGAGTGGTCCTGGCAGATAAAAAGAGTGGTCCTGGCAGATGAGAGGAGTGGCCCTGGTAGACGAGAGTGGTCCTGGCAGATAAGAGCAGTGGTCCTGGCAGATCACAGGAGTGGTCCTAGTAGATGAAAAGAGTGGTCCTGGCAGATGAGAGGAGTGGTTCTGGTACATAAGAGGAGTGGTCCTGGCAGATGAGAGGAGTGGTCCTGGCAGATGAAAGGAGTGGTCCTGGTAGAGAGGAGTGGTCCTGGCAGATGAGAGGAGTGGTCCTGGCAGATGAGAGGAGTGGTCCTGGTAGAGAGGAGTGGTCCTGGCAGATGAGAGGAGTGGTCCTGGTAGACGAGAGTGGTCCTGGCAGATAAGAGCAGTGGTCCTGGCAGATCACAGGAGTGGTCCTAGTAGATGAAAAGAGTGGTCCTGGCAGATGAGAGGAGTGGTTCTGGTACATAAGAGGAGTGGTCCTGGCAGATGAGAGGAGTGGTCCTGGCAGATGAAAGGAGTGGTCCTGGTAGAGAGGAGTGGTCCTGGCAGATGAGAGGAGTGGTCCTGGCAGATGAGAGGAGTGGTCCTGGTAGAGAGGAGTGGTCCTGGCAGATGAGAGGAGTGGTCCTGGCAGATAAGAAGAGTGGTCCTGGCAGATTAGAGGAGTGGTCCTAGTAGATGAAAAGAGTGGTCCTGGCAGATGAGAGGAGTGGTCCTGGCAGATGAGAGGAGTGGTCCTGGCAGATGAAAGGAGTGGTCCTGGCAGATGAGAGGAATGGTCCTGGCAAAAGGGAGGTGTGGTCATAGTTAATGAGATGGTGTGGTCCTGACTTAGGGATCACAAACATTCTGTCAGATGTATATACCAGGTAAGATCTTCCAACAATAGAGCCGAGTGCGTTCTCTTTAACAATCATAATATCTGTATATGGTGGGTTATAGTGGTTGGATCAGTAGAGGTGGGTTGAGTAGTAACAGTATATGGTATATATGCTTATTCTGCAGGGATAAGAGATAAGAGTATAAATACCTCATATGTGTTGTGTGATACATAAACCACAAAGCAATACACCATACACAAGATGTACATTGAAATACAACATGCACTCACACACACACACACACACACACACACACACAGAGTGTGTGAAGATGGTGAGGGGCCACTCCATGAATGAGGAAAGTGGTGATTTAAAGTTCAGAGACAATTGGCGAACTGTATCACCAATGAGTACATGTAGTAAGTATGGAAACAAGTACATGTAGTGAGTTTGGGGATACATGCAGAAATGAATAAATACATTAAAGTACACAATTCACAGTGCATTGTACTATACATTTATGAATCCAATAATGATCTGACCACATTCAAACCCATGAACACTTACTGGTCAGGAGGTCCAATTCCTCCTTCATAGCTCTCCCGAGCCCACTCATCTTAGGGTAGCCGGCTATGCTCCCCATCACCTCACACAGTTTACTGATACTGTCGGGATCGGCATGCCTTTGGAGGTGGAGGAAAAGCTCCTCGTTTCCTCTACCAATGTCGCAGTGCTTGATGAAGTGAGCAACACCTTTGGAGATGACTTCCTTGATTTCCAGTCTTGACACAATAGCATGTGAGTCAACATCATGGAGGAACCTTTCACTGAACTTGTTCATGAAAGCCTCAGAGTCAAATCCTCCACCTGCACACAAGAAGGGTACACTCATAACTTGTCCAAACACTCCACTATCTTCAATCTACCTGTTGAAGGACTAGCAATAACAGGACAGATTGGGATGTATACATACATGTAGCACAGACTATGAATACCGTATTCTCTCTAAAATTTCAATATTGGAAACATTGCTAGATACAGGTTTCTTTAATCATGACAAACTTCCTGCCAATCTGTATTCACGTCCACAAGGCACCTGAACTACATGTTTCTATTCGTTATGAGGATATGGCTTTCAGCTGTGATGATAGCTTTGAATTTGGACTGCCTCCAATTCCAAGCACTCCAGAACAAATGTTCTCTCCATCTGTAAATATAGTGATTACAAATCTATTGTGTTCATTACCACTTCCTCGGTGGCAGGCAAATTCTTTAGAATTTTCTGGTGTCCAAACGTCTTTGCAGGCATGACAGTCCTGACAACAGTACCCACTGTCAGTTGGAAAACAACCATTCAAGAAGAAAGAGTAGGATTTCTAAGATTCGTCATGTACTCTATTGGTTCATCTAAACATTCTATAATATATTCATCAGTATCATCAACTGAGTCTAATAGTACTCTATTCTAATCTATTCTAATCATGACAAGAGATGAAAATTTCTGTGTACTGAAGGTGACAAATTTTAAGAGAGAATACAGTAGTAGGTACTCACATGCTGACATAAATATTACACCCACATATTAACACACTCCATTGATATCATGTAGATGGGTACATATTTACTGGCACACACTATGCATGTACGTACGTACAGTACACCCCTACACGTACATAAGTGTGCACACATGTACACAAGTGCAGTCCCATGGATACATGTCCATCACCACCCACACACCTTGAAGGCTTCTTCTCACAGACGATGTGCTCTGCAATACATGTACAGTCGATGGTGGTTCAAGTGGTGGGTGGGGTCTACACACTACAGGATATGGAGGGTGCGATACAGCAACAGAGGAAACATGAAGATGTTTGGACTTCAGTGAGGGCATCACAGTGGACTGGGTCTTGTCCTGTAACAAAGTATTACAAAAGGTGATGAATTCCCATCCCATTTCAAATCTAATCTTTTCCAGAAATATGTAACACACATAGTCACACTTACGTACTTGTGAAGTTGCTAGTTCTTGTACAATCTTGGCTGTGATGTCATCAACAGTTTTCTTTGTCTCAAAGTGCCCTATGGCATCAAGTAAGGTCTTCCATGTCACCTGGCTGCCATGTTTCAACCAGTGCTTCAACATGGAGTAGTAAGCCTCGTCATCACTTGAAGCTTTCTCACCAAGTCTGTCCAGCTCACCCTCATCTACCTCCAAGAGATTTCCTACTCTTTCCCATTTGTCTTTGTGTTGTAGTTTGGACAGAACATGCTTGTCTACGAGTGAAAGACTGGGTCTTCCTCCCATGATCCTGTTGGCATCACTAATCTCTTCCCCTCCCACTAACTGGTAACCCAAAAAAGACAAGATTCTTGAAGTGGCTTCTTTACCAACTTCATCAAATTCAATCAGCTCTTTCACAGCCAGGAAAGCACGGATGTATTTCTGTTCCATCTCTTTGGGTAGGTTGGCCCACAGACCAGGTCCACCACCTGCTCTCTCGATCATACTGGCAATGTCGTGAAAGTCAAACTGACAAGCTATGTCCAGTGGACTTAGACCATTAGGAAAGAGCTTGTTAACTGTATACTTTGTAGATGAGTGAGAGATTAGCTTGTCTATGAAGACTTTGTAGTCCTTGGCACCTCTCTTGATACTATTTCCCGCAGAGTAATTCATTAAGATCTTGCATATTATCAAAGAAATGTGCAGCGGAGAGAGAGGACATTCATCTTGTAAATGAAGCTGTTGAAAGATGTTAACTGTTTGAAAAGGGAAGTATTGACACAAAACATTATTTGTCATCGACCACGTTTGATGGGCTGCTTCACTGAACATACTCTCATCTCTGGAAAGTGTTGTTATCACCAGTGGATCACCTGTGAAGGAACCTAAAATCAAGAGCTTACAAAGATCAAGAAGATTCCTATTCTTGAGAAAGAGAATGGATTCTCTGATGCTATCTCCAAGGTCATCAAACCCACAGACCTTACAGAGTTCATGCAATTTGTTCATCTGTCCACACATTACAGCTACTTCAAACATGGAAAGACCATAACGGTTTTGAGTAGTAACATTACAATGTTTGGAAATCAAAAATTTTACAATTTCCACATGGCCTTCTCCAGCTGCCCACATTAAAGGAGTCAGACCCATGGGGTTACAGCAATCAAGAGGATTATTATCAGGTACACATACCAGTTGATTAGGTGAATCTACCTCTGATTCAGTGGACATTGGGCGTTGTGGATTATATTGCTCATATATTGCATCTGATAATACTGTCACTACTTGTACAGAACCACTAAGAACTGCCTGATGTAGAGGAGTTTCAAGAACACCTGCCATTATGTCTGGATTAGCTCCCAACCTCAGTAATTCATGCACTGCTTCCAGTTTGCCTGTAGCAGCTGCTGAGTGGAGAGGAGTGTAGCCATTAGCATCTTCTCTATTGACATCCAAACCACATTCTACCAACCAACCTAGTAATTCAACATGACCACCTCTGGCAGCGAAATGTAGGACACTTTGACCATTACTGCTCAATACATCAATTGGACAACCTTCATCCAGTAAAACTGACATTACCTTCTTGTGACCACCCAATGCAGCCAGATGTAGTGGAGTCCCGTAAGTACCAGCAACCTTTGTCATTGATGCCTTTCCACCCAATCTCAGCAATTCGTGCATTGCTTCCAGTTTACCTGCAGCAGTTGTTAAGTGGAGTGGAGTGTAGCCAGCATTATCGGCTCCATTGACATCCAAACCGCATTCTACCAACCAATCTAGTAATTCAACATGACCATTTTGGGCAGCAACATGTAGGACACTAAAGCCACCACTGCTCACTACATCAATTGGACAACCTTGATCAAGTAAAACTGACATTACCTTCTTGTAACCACCAAATGCAGCCTGATGTAGTGGAGTCCAGTAGGTACCAGCAATCTTTGTCATTGATGCCTTTCCACCCAATCTCAGCAATTCATGCACTGCTTCCAGGTTGCCATTACGTGCTGCTAAGTGGAGTGGAGTGTAGCCAGCATCATTGGCTCCATTGACATCCAAACCACATTCTACCAACCAACCTAGTAATTCAACATGACCATCTTCGGCAGCAACATGTAGGACACTTTGACCACTACTGCTCACCACATCAATCGGACAACCTTCATCCAGTAAAACTGACATTACCTTCTTGTGACCACCCAATGCAGCCAGATGTAGTGGAGTCCTGTAAGTACCAGCAACCTTTGTCAATGATGCCTTTCCACCCAATCTCAGCAATTCATGCACTGCTTCCAGGTTGCCATTACGTGCTGCTAAGTGGAGTGGAGTGTAGCCAGCATCATTGGCTCCATTGACATCCAAACCACATTCTACCAACCAACCTAGTAATTCAACATGACCATCTTCGGCAGCGAAATGTAGGACACTTTGACCACTACTGTTCACCACATCAATCGGACAACCTTCATCCAGTAAAACTGACATTACCTTCTTGTGACCACCCAATGCAGACTGATGTAGTGGAGTTCTGTAAGTACCAGCAACCTTTGTCATTGATGCCTTTCCACCCAGTCTCAGCAATTCATGCACTGCTTCCAGTTTGCCTGTAGCAGCTGCTGAGTGGAGGGGAGTGTTGCCATCAGCATCTTCTCTATTGACATCCAAACCACATTCTACCAACCAACCTACTAATTCAACATGACCACCTTCGGCAGCGAAATGTAGGACACTTTGACCACTATTGCTCACCACATATATCGGACAACCTTCATCCAGTAAAACTGACATTACCTTCTTGTGACCACCCAATGCAGCCTGATGTAGTGGAGTCCCGTAAGTACCAGCAACCTTTGTCATTGATGCCTTTCCACCCAATCTCAGCAATTCGTGCATTGCTTCCAGTTTACCTGCAGCAGTTGTTAAGTGGAGTGGAGTGTAGCCAGCATTATCGGCTCCATTGACATCCAAACCGCATTCTACCAACCAATCTAGTAATTCAACATGACCATTTTGGGCAGCAACATGTAGGACACTAAAGCCACCACTGCTCACTACATCAATTGGACAACCTTGATCAAGTAAAACTGACATTACCTTCTTGTAACCACCAAATGCAGCCTGATGTAGTGGAGTCCAGTAGGTACCAGCAATCTTTGTCATTGATGCCTTTCCACCCAATCTCAGCAATTCATGCACTGCTTCCAGGTTGCCATTACGTGCTGCTAAGTGGAGTGGAGTGTAGCCAGCATCATTGGCTCCATTGACATCCAAACCACATTCTACCAACCAACCTAGTAATTCAACATGACCATCTTCGGCAGCGAAATGTAGGACACTTTGACCACTACTGCTCACCACATCAATCGGACAACCTTCATCCAGTAAAACTGACATTACCTTCTTGTGACCACCCAATGCAGCCAGATGTAGTGGAGTCCCGTAAGTACCAGCAACCTTTGTCAATGATGCCTTTCCACCCAATCTCAGCAATTCATACACTGCTTCTAGGTTGTCTTTGGCAGCTGCTGAATGGAGGGGAGTGTAGCCATCAGCATCTTCTCTATTGACATCCAAACCACATTCTACCAACCAATCTACTAATTCAACATGACCACCTTTGGCAGCAAAATGTAGGACACTTTGACCACTACTGTTCACCACATCGATCGGACAACCTTCATCCAGTAAAACTGACATTACCTTCTTGTAACCACCAAATGCAGCCAGATGTAGTGGAGTCCCGTAAGTACCAGCAATCTTTGTCATTGATGCCTTTCCACCCAATCTCAGCAATTCATGTACTGCTTCCAGGTTGCCATTATGTGCTGCTAAGTGGAGTGGAGTGTAGCCAGCATCATCAGCTCCATTGACATCCAAACCACATTCTACCAACCAACCTAGTAATTCAACATGACCATCTTTGGCAGCAAAATGTAGGACACTTTGACCACTACTGCTCAATACATCAATTGGACAACCTTCATCCAGTAAAACTGACATTACCTTCTTGTGACCACCCAATGCAGCCTGATGTAGTGGAGTCCCGTAAGTACCAGCAACCTTTGTCATTGATGCCTTTCCACCCAATCTCAGCAATTCATGCACTGCTTCCAGTTTGCCTACACCAGCTGCTGAATGGAGGGGAGTGTAGCCATCAGCATCTTCTCTATTGACATCCAAACCACATTCTACCAACCAACCTACTAATTCAACATGACCACCTTGGGCAGCAACATGTAGGACACTAAAGCCACCACTGCTCACTACATCAATTGGACAACCTTGATCAAGTAAAACTGACATTACCTTCTTGTAACCACCAAATGCAGCCTGATGTAGTGGAGTCCAGTAGGTACCAGCAATCTTTGTCATTGATGCCTTTCCACCCAATCTCAGCAATTCATGCACTGCTTCCAGGTTGCCATTACGTGCTGCTAAGTGGGGTGGAGTGTAGCCAGCATCATTGGCTCCATTGACATCCAAACCACATTCTACCAACCAACCTACTAATTCAACATGACCATCTTCGGCAGCGAAATGTAGGACACTTTGACCACTACTGCTAACCACATCAATTGGACAACCTTCATCCAGTAAAACTGACATTACCTTCTTGTGACCACCCAATGCAGCCTGATGTAGTGGAGTCCCGCAAGTACCAGCAACCTTTGTCATTGATGCCTTTCCACCCAGTCTCAGCAATTCATACACTGCTTCCAGTTTGCCTGTAGCAGCTGCTGAGTGGAGGGGAGTGTTGCCATCAGCATCTTCTCTATTGACATCCAAACCACATTCTACCAACCAACCTACTAATTCAACATGACCACCTTCGGCAGCGAAATGTAGGACACTTTGACCACTATTGCTCACCACATATATCGGACAACCTTCATCCAGTAAAACTGACATTACCTTCTTGTGACCACCCAATGCAGCCTGATGTAGTGGAGTCCCGTAAGTACCAGCAACCTTTGTCATTGATGCCTTTCCACCCAATCTCAGCAATTCATGCACTGCTTCCAGGTTGCCATTACGTGCTGCTAAGTGGAGTGGAGTGTAGCCAGCATCATTGGCTCCATTGACATCCAAACCACATTCTACCAACCAATCTAGTAATTCAACATGACCATCTTGGGCAGCAACATGTAGGACACTAAAACCACCACTGCTCACCACATCAATTGGACAACCTTCATCCAGTAAAACTGACATTACCTTCTTGTGACCACCCAATGCAGCCAGATGTAGTGGAGTCCCATAAGTACCAGCAACCTTTATCATTGATGCCTTTCCACCCAATCTCAGCAATTCATGCACTGCTTCCAGTTTACCTGCAGCAGTTGTTAAGTGGAGTGGAGTGTAGCCAGCATCATCGGCTCCATTGACATCCAAACCACATTCTACCAACCAATCTAGTAATTCAACATGACCACCTTGGGCAGCAACATGTAGGACACTAAAACCACCACTGCTCACTACATCAATTGGACAACCTTGATCAAGTAAAACTGACATTACCTTCTTGTAACCACCAAATGCAGCCTGATGTAGTGGAGTCCAGTAGGTATCAGCAATCTTTGTCATTGATGCCTTTCCACCCAATCTCAGCAATTCATACACTGCTTCCAATTTACCTGCAGCAGCTGTTAAGTGGAGGGGAGTGTAGCCAGCATCATCGGCTCCATTGACATCCAAACCACATTCTACCAACCAACCTAGTAATTCAACATGACCACCTTCGGCAGCGAAATGTAGGACACTTTGACCACTATTGCTCACCACATATATCGGACAACCTTCATCCAGTAAAACTGACATTACCTTCTTGTGACCACCCAATGCAGCCTGATGTAGTGGAGTCCCGTAAGTACCAGCAACCTTTGTCATTGATGCCTTTCCACCCAATCTCAGTAATTCATGCACTGATTCCAGGTTGCCATTACGTGCTGCTGAGTGGAGAGGAGTGTAGCCATCATTACCTTGTACATTAGCAGAAACTCCTCCGGTAATCAGTTCTCTGATGACTTCAACATGTCCTCCTTCTGCTGCTCTATGGAGGGCAGTATATCCATGACCATCTGCTACATCCACTGGACATCTGTGTTCTAATATTGCTAACACAGTCTGCATATCACCAAGGTAGGATGATTGGAACAGCAAATCACAGACAGTCTCATCATCTAGTGCTGCTATAAACTCTAGTCTTGTTTCCTTTTCATCTGAAACCTCTTCTCTCTGCTCACACTCAACACCCTCCACTCCACCATACTTCAACAGTTCTTCCTGCGTTGAATAGTTCTCACACATCACTGCCCTTTTAAATGGGGTATTACCTTCAAAATTAAAATAGTTAACATTGCTACCTAGATCAACCAGGACACCTATAGGAGCCACTCCTCCACTTGTTGCAGCATGATGTAAGGGAGTGCGGCCGTGTCTGTCCACTGGATCAATACAGCAACCTCTCTCGTGGAGAAGTTTCATCACCTCAACCTGTCCATGCGATGCAGCATGATGGAGAATGGAACAACCCTCTTCATCAGTCAGGTCAGGTGATAAACCTAAATCAAGGTAATTCTTTACCAGTACAATGTTCCCAGATTGGACAGCCTCAAACACATCACTGTCATCATCTACATTATAGTCTACTTTGTCCTTCAGTTCTTGATTCACTTCTTCCATTCCAGAGTCTTGTGGTGGACAGTCACTCTCTGAGATTATATTTCCATCTGGTTGTAGTTCTTCAACATGCACTGTTCCTTCATGTACACCTTCTGTAGTGAACTGTTCACTACTCACAATACAGTGGGATTCTTCTTCCTGCTCACCACCCATAATACAGTGAGATTCTATTAAATTTTTCTGTTTACAGCTCACAGTACCATGGGATACTACTCCTTGTCCACCGCTAACAGTACTGTTGGATTGCTGGATTGCTTGATCACCACTGACAGTATTGTTGAATTTCACTTCCTGTTCACCACTCATGGTACTGTGGGATTCTTCTTGTTCACCATGGAATTCTACTTCCTGTTCCCCACTTGTAGTATCGTAGGATTCTATTTCCTGTTTACCACTTGCAGTACCATGTGATACTAGTTCCTGTTCACCCCAATATTTTAAATTCACAGTATCTGCTATGGCTTCATCACCTTGTTGTCCACTAAACTCTACACCTTCTTTGACCTCATGATGTACAGGTATTTCAGAATCTTGTATATTTTGTGCTATCAGTGTATCTGTACTGTCATCCTCACTATCAATGTGACCTTTCTTTTGATATTTTGAGTCAGCCATTTTGTTACACTGTGTGTTGATTTCACACAATCTTGTCAAGGCTACATGAATGATTAAAATAGACAATTATGCAAGTCTCCAGATACACTCAAGTGAGAAGAGGTTATATTAAATTCAAAATACAGTGGAACCTCCATAATCCGACACTTTTATACGTAATCCAAAATAAATACATACGTACATACATATTCGCACCACATTTCGAGAGACATCCATCATTATAGACTATATTGTAAAGCCTCCATTTTCTGACAACATTTGAATTCCATTCATTTGTTACCCATTTAGTGTCAGATTATCAAGGTTCTACTGTGTGTAGCCATCAATGCAATTAAAGGGTTTGATTAGATTATGAGCTATATAGACCATATCCATTTTTACGCCCACTGTCCACAATGATGAAGTCACAAGAACAACCAAAGATGTCCCTTTTCTCAGATCTACTCTTTATCTCGTAAATATCTGTGAGCATTCACTGGAGAGATTTCGTCCTATCCTTACAACGAATTATGAAAGTATAGCTCGTAGCTCTTGTGCCGTGCAGGATATAGATGCAGATAGCATAATATTTCAGATCTATGTAGAGTGTATGCTTGGGGTTGATTTTTATTGGTCTGTAATTTATACCGGTCTGACTATTATACAGATTTCGTGATATTTCGGACCGTCCTATTCAATGTATTGGTCCAGTCTGATCCGACGCGGACCGAAAATTATAGTCCACCAAAAAGAGCTACCTAACGCGTACTGAGTACTAATGGAGCAAAGCTTGAAAAAACATGGCGGATGGCGGATATGGCGGTTGGCGCAATACACATATACTTTCCCATACTGATGAATTTGTGCCAGAAAATTGTGGCATATTATATTGGTACTGGGGAATTGTGGTGGATAAGAATGTTTGGTAGATAATTAAAGCGCTGATGTATTAACAAGAATTCACCATAATATATTAATTTTGATATTGAGGTGAATTTTCAATTTTATACTTCAATGGCTTCTCCCACCAGAGTCCAGACATGTGCTGCTCTCGGACCAACACTTTAGTTCCTCTTTTAACATCAGACGCCTTCTGTAGACCATCCTCCAGTTGTCTTCCTCATTATTCCTATCCATAGGAAACAAGCCCCCTTTGACCAAACACTCGCCTGACAGATGTAGCGATCGTGATGGAGAGTACTAATATGATTCTCAAATTCTCGATAATATTATTACAACATTATTACATTATGAAATCCAAGTATAATTCCTCTTGAATGAGTATACATACGAATATCATGCACGTGTGAATGAAATGGAAATCTAAAATATTACTCTAAGTCTTACAAGCACTGCAAAGTAGACATGGACAGAACATAAACACATCATTAGTACATGTTTATGAGATACAAATAGGGATGGAATAGACCACATAATGAAAATCATTACCATCCATCAACCTCTGTACATGGTACCTACCTACATGAACTTAACCCCTGTCTACACATGTATAGTATACAGACATTGATATGATACATTTGATACACTGTACATACAGTACAACTTGCCTAGGAGTAACCCAGCATGCACTGTAAAAACACTGGCGGAAATATTCCACCATGTGGATGGACTTGATGAATTGTATGTACCATCACATGCTCAAAATTGACATGGTTGTTATTGGTGACAAACAAATCAATGCAACTAAGCGTAGCGTAGTAACAGTGTAAATAGTTTGTGTGTGTGGGGGGGGGTGTTGGTTGTCTGGTCTACATATGTACATGTACATATGCAAACAGACATACATGACAAACCCCCCAAAATATGTACACTATCTACCACAACATACATCTGTCTCCTCAGATCACACCACCTGTTGCCCATCACAACATCAACAGTTGAACAGCTAAAGGTTTGCTGTATTCACTTTGTCTTGTTACAAATAGCATCCATGAAATTTCGTGCATGTAGTGATACATACAATTCACCAAATCCACTAATAATGGTGGGATATTTCCACCAGTGTTCATACAGTATCACAATACAACTGAACTGGAGATCTGAATATTTCTGATTCTTATGCCACTCTATGATAGAGTACATCAACACCTTTCATTGTTAAGGAGTGGATCAAAAATAATCAAGGTGTACTGTATACTCTACTCTCTCTACTACTGTGAGACTGATCAACAAACAATATCCACTGCATACTGACGTGTACAGTCAACTGTTCTACACACCTCTGTCCCAGAACACTATGTTGGATGGAGGGAATCCAACAAACTGGACACAGGAACTATTCTCACCTCACAACAACAACTGAATGTCAACTCAGTGCTGAGAACACTTGAACCAAAGGTGCCGTCCACAGTCCACATAGAGACAGGATGAGGACTTTGATGGGATTTAACATCAACCAGTGAAGAGTAGGCTGTACAGGTGAAAGGGATGTGTAAGTACTAATATACAATACTACTAGCTGTGATCGAAGATGAAGATCACAGCTAAACGCATGGCTGTGATTTCACATGTCGGTGAACATGTCAATGTCCCTAATGTAAACTAGGAATAGTCAACTCAAAACAAAAGCAAGCAGAAAATCAGTTCTATGGAAAAATTAAAGCATTTGCCACTATTATTTAAAGCCGCTGATTATCATTCTTCTGTCACACACACATGCATGCATGCATGCACGCATGCACACACACACACACACACACACACACACACACACACGCGCGCGCGCGCATGCACACACACACACACACACACACACACACACACACACACACACACACACATGCGCACACACTAGTTCAGCTAGCTAGACCGTCCCTAAGAGGCACCAAGGGGCAGAAAAGGGAAGGGACGGTCTAGCCTAAGTAGCGATCAGTTCACACCTGAGCGCGTGACTATCAACCAATGAAATGCTACTGCCAAGAATCTTGGCAATGATATTCATTGATTAAGTTTAGTTACTTGCTAAGTGTTATGGAGGATGATACTACATACTCGTTGCTGGTTGCTCGAAAAATCCACCCATCTGACTGTCAGATGAATGCGATTACTAGAATTTTGCAAGGACATGATACAATCATATGTCTCCCGACTGGTCACGGCAAGTCGTCGATTAAGGATTGCAAACAAAGGAAAGAGGACCAACATATTCAGTCCTAGTTGTATCATTGTTTTTATTTCTGATAAAGCAACAGGTGAAATGCTTTCACGAAAGTGGTTTGTCTGCTGTGCGTTCACAGAGTAGTTAGAGACGTTGATGCTCACGATGAAAGATACAAAATTGAGAGTACCTATATTCTCTGATGAGACTCCTTGCATAATCGACAAAACAACACTAGATCTATTCATTCCTTGCTTTCCCCTGTCCTTCCACAGATACTCTAAACAGAGCTAGAACATAGACTATGGTTAGAGTGTCTATGGTCCTCCTAACACGTACGGGCTGTATGGTGAGCCATACAGAGTAGTAGAAACTCTATACGTGTTATTCAATAATTGGTGGGTGTGAACTAATCGCTACTTGGGCTAGAACGTCCCTTCCCTTTTCTGCCCTTTGGTGCCACTTAGGTACGGTCTAGCTGGCTATAGACTATTACACACACATACACATGCACACACACACATGCACACAAACACATAGTCTAGCTAGCTAGCCCGTCCCCGCACATGCGCCCTCCCGCTCTTAATGCCCATAGGGCGTGTGTGCAGGGACGGGCTAGCTAGCTAGACTAACAAACACACTCTCTCTCACACACACGGACACACAGGCCATATCAGCATAGTAACAACTGATAATGTACTTACATCTCACAGTTATTATTGGCTATGTATATTAAATACAATTATTGAATCCTAGAATGATCCACAGTTGAAGGGAGTCCACACATCACAGCAGAGGAGGCTGGCAGGACAGACCACCTGTAGGAATCTCACACTCAGTCACGTCTACTAGTACGATGATAGGCGGAGTTTTGTGGATAGTTCGCTACGACTGTTCTATCTCCTCTTCTTCCCCTATTATACTGACAATGGCAGTATTCCCTTACGAAGCGGTCAGCTGGAGATCACCTACGTATAGATACAAAACTCAGCTTTGGTATAACGTACACACGTAGTGGTCAACTCAGACAGTGTGGGAAGATTGAAATTGGTTAGACTAGATCTAACCGAATGAGCAACAAATAACGTAATCTAAAGTTAGAGGTGGCTCTAGTATTACAATTACTGAATAATAATTATTGATACTTAAAACACACTACAATCTCGTTTTGACTGGCACACACTTGGACTCTACGTTGAATACTACGTAAATGATAGTTTAACGGTCACCAACTGTAATACCTCAAGGAGGAAAGAACCGGATAAAGACGACAAATCACACGGTCTTCCTGAAAGTACGCTGTACTTCTTTATCTGTGGCTTTGGGCGTGGTTTACCCAGACGCTCTCCGCGCGTGTATACACGGCTGTTCGATTGCAAACGCTATTATTGTCACATGCAATCAAGTTAAAGATTCAAAACTGGGGTGTATAGTGCATGAACCATGGATGTTAGGTGTTATAGGGTCGAGTATGACATTATTATGGTCTGGCTGCCCTAAATTTAATACATACACTAGGCACAGGTGTTTGGAATGGATGTGATTACATAGAAAGTGTCGTTATATTATACCAACCTATAGCTAGCATGGAGCAATTTGAATAGTCCATAGATATCAATGTGAGTGTACATGTCATTAACCTAGAAGCCCAGCAGTAGTATTGTATTATTATAACTGTAGCATGTAATTAAGTACATGTATGTATAACTGTAGACTGCATGCATATATGACATTGTACGTAATAATAATATTATGGTGCACGTGTCCACTGTAATTGTACAAACTATAATTATGTATTTGAAAATGTTATATAACGTCAATGTTGCATGGTGCACAGTTCATGTGTAGTCTCTTGACCAGTACATACACTAGCATCCCATCAACTGGGGATTAGGCTGAGAGATACGTATGGATGGTCCAGTACATCTCAATTACAATAAAATTAATACTACATCAAATCCATGACAATAATAATTGATCCTTCACTAGCACACAGTGAAGATGGGATAAAATGAAATAATCACAGAACACAACATACAATTTGAACAACAAGTGAGAAAATTTACAATTAAAATTATATAGATAAATAACACAGATAAAACAATGATATAATAAATAAATAAACAAATAAATTAAATACATAATATAGTTACTTAGGAAAGGATGGCTCAGTCTCCTTGCAGCTGTCCTACTGAAGGCTGCAATACGTACTTCCACACTAGACACAAACTGATATATCATCAGATGACCAGTGTGTGTGCGTATACAATACAATAGATGTGTCAGTGTCCTTCAGGGAAATATTGAGCAGGATTATCCACATGGATATCAGAGAAACAACATGGTCACCTCGAAACAGGGAACCAAACATAACAGTACACTCCATTTTCTACACAGAAGTCATCCACTCACCAACAACTAATCAGGATCTCCTTTGAGAGGTAGGTAGTGCACAGGAGGGTGTGTAGTCCGGCTAGATGAGTGGGTGGTTCTGGCAGATGAGAGGGTGTGGTCCTTGTAGATGAAGGGGTGGTCCTGGCAAAGGAGAGAGGAATCTCTTTGCAAAGGAGAGAGATGGTCCTGGCAACAGAGAGGGTGTGATTATGGCAGATGAAGGGGTGGTCCGGGCAAGGGATAGAGGGTACTACTCCTTGCAAAAAAGAGGTGGTCCTGGCAAATTGAGAGGCTGTGGTTCTGGCAGATGAGGGTGCAGTTCTGGTAGAGTAGATGGTGTGATCCTAGCAGCCCTGGCAAAGGGAGAGGGTGTTGTCCTGATAAAGGACAGGGTGTGGTCCTGGCAAGAGAGGGTGTGGTCTGGTAAAGGAGAGGATACGGCCATGGCATAGGAGTAGGGTGAGTCTGGCAGAGAAGATGGTGTTCTGGTACGTAGACTTGGCAGAGGTTCTGGCAGATGTGCAGGTGTGATCTTGGCAAAGAAGAGGGTGTGGTCCTAGCAAAGAAGAGGATGTGGTCCCGGTAAGGGAGAGGTGTGGCTGTGCCTAATGAGAGGGAATGGTCCTGCAAGGAGAGATTTGGTTGTGGCTAATGAGAGGGCATATTCAAGCAAAGGAGAGGGTGTGGTCCCAGCAAACAAGGTAGTTGGTCCTGGCAAAGGAAAGGGTGAGGTTTTGGCAGATGTGAAGGTATGGTCTCGGCAGATGAGAGGAGTGGTCCTGGTAGATGAGAGGAGGGGTTCTGGCAGATCAGAGGAGTGGTCCTGTAGATGAAAGGAGTGGTCCTGGCAGATGAGAGGAGTGGTCCTGGTAAATGAGAGGAGTGGTCCTGGTAGATGAGAGGAGTGGTCCGGGCAAATGAGAGGAGTGGTCCTGGCAGATGAGAGGAGTGGTCCTGGCAGATGAGAGGAGTGGTCGCAGCAGACGAAAGGAGTGGTCCTGGTAGATGAGAGGAGTGGTCCTGGCAGATGGGGGGAGTGGTCCTGGCAGATGAGAGGAGTGGTCCTGGTAGATGAGAGGAGTGGTTCTAGTAGATGAGAGGAGTGGTCCCAGCAGACGAAAGGAGTGGTCCTGGCAGATGAGAGGAGTGGTCCTTGCAAATGAGAGGAGTGGTCCCAGCAGACGAAAGGAGTGGTCCTGGCAGATGAGAGGAGTGGTCCCAGCAGACGAAAGGAGTGGTCCTGGTAGATGAGAGGAGTGGTCCTGGTAGATAAGAGGAGTGGTCCTGGCAGATGAGAGGAGTGGTCCCGGCAGATGAGAGGAGTGGTCCTGGCAGATGAGGGGAGTGGTCCTGGCAGATGAGGGGATTGATCCTGGCAGATGAGAGGAGGGGTTCCTTGAAGATGAGGGGAGTGGTCCTGGCAGATGAGAGGAGTGGTTCTGGTAGTTGAGGGGAGTGGTCCTGGTAGATGAGAAAAGTGGTCCTGGTAGATGAGGGAAGTGGTCCTGGCAGATGAGGGGAGTGGTCCTGGAAGATGAGGGAAGTGGAGTGGTCCTGGCAGATGAGAGGAGTGGTCCTGGCAGATGAGAGGAGTGGTCCTGGCAGATGAGAGGAGTGGTCTTGGCAGATGCAAGGGTGTGGTTCTAGGAGAAGTAACGGTGTTTTTCTAGAACATGAGAGGGTGTGGTCCTGGCAAGAGGGGGCGTGGTTTGGTGAGGAGAGTGAAGAATCTTCAGGAAAATTAGAGGGCATTGAACTCCTAAAGGAGAGGATTACTTCTAACAGATGAAAGATGACAGATGAAAGTGTAGTATGGCAATGTAGTGGATGTACTCCTGGTAGGGTATTGGGTGTGGTCCTGACTTAGGGATCACAAACATTCTGTTGGACTTATATACCGGGTGAGATCTCCCAACAATATAGCTGAGTGTGTTCTCTTTAACGATCATATTATCTGTATCTGGTGGGTTAGGTGGGTCCAGTGGTTGGATCAGTAGAGGTGGGTTGAGTAGTAACAGCAAATGGAGGATACCCTTTTTCTGCAGGAATAAGAGATAATAGTATAAATACCTCGTGTGTCTTGTGTGGTGCAACATATAAACCACACAATAATACACCATACACAAGATGTGCAATGTACGTAATACAACACTCACTCACACATGCACACACACACACAGAGTGGGTGAAGATGGTGAGGGGCCACTCCACGAATGAAGAAAGTGGAAAATTTCAAGTTTAGAGACAATTGTCAAATTGTATCACCAATATCACAGATGAGTACATGTAGTGAATATGGAAACAAGTATATGTAGTGAGTTTGGGGATACATGCAGAAGTGAGTAAACACATGAAAGCATGCAATTCAAACAAATACACGAATGTACACAATTCACAATGCATTGTACTATACATTTAATATGAATCCAATAAGGATCTGACCACATTCAAACCCATGAACACTTACTGGTCAGGAGGTCCAATTCCTCCTTCATAGCTCTCCCGAGCCCACTCATCTTAGGGTAGCCGGCTATGCTCCTCATCACCTCACACAGTTTACTGATACTGTCAGGATTGGCATGCTTCTGGAGGTGGAGGAGAAGCTTCTCGTTTCCTTTCCTCACACTACAGTGGTCAATATCATAAGCAACATCTTCAGAGATTACTTCCTTGATTTCCAGTCTTGACACAATAGCGTGTGAGTCAACATCTTGGAGGAACCTTTCACTGAACTTGTTCATGAAAGCCTTAGAGTCAAATCCTCCACCTGCACACAAGAAGGGTACACTCATAACTTGTCCCTAACCCTAAACACTCTACTATCCTCAATCTACCTGTTGAAGGACTAGCGATAACAGGACAGATTGTGATGTGTGTACATACATGTAGCACAGACTATGAATAACGTATTCTCTCTAAAATTTCAACATTCTAAATATTGCCAGGCACATTTTTCTGCTAATTTATTCTAATCTCGACACACTTCGTGCCAATCTGTATTCATGTCCACAAAAGACCTGAACTATGTGATTCTATTCATTTTGAGGATATGGCTTTCAGCTGTGATGATAGCTTTGAATTTGGACTGCCTCCAATTCCAAGCACTCCAGAACAAAAGTTCTCTCCATCTGTAAATATAGGGAATGTTCTGCAAATCTTTTGTGATCGTTACCACCTCCTAAATGGCCGGCAAATTCTTTACAATTTTATGGTGTCTTTACCCACCATCAGTAGGAAAGCAGCTATTTTTAAGAAAGACGATTTCTCTAAAGCTTCGTCATGTACTCTATTGATTTACAATCTAACCATTTTACATTTTCATCACCATCGGGAATTGAGATCAATAGTACTCTATTCTAATCAAGAGATGAAAGGTTTTGTGCAACGAAGGTGACAAAATTTGAGAGAATACAGTAGTAGGTGCTCACATGCTGACATAAATAATACGTATATTACACCCACACATTAACATACTCCATGGAGAAGGGTACATATGTACAGGCACGTACAATGCATGTATGTACAGTACATCTTCACATGAATTTGTACACAAAGGTGCACATGCACATGTACACACACGTGTAATCGCATGGATACATATCCATCACCACTCACACACCTTGAAGGCTTCTTTTCACATATGATGTGCTCTGCACTACATGTACAGTCGATGGTGGTTCAAGTGGTGGGTGGGGTCTACACACTACAGGATATGGAGGGTGCAATACAGCAACAGAAGAAACATGAAGATGTTTGGACTTCAGTGAGGGCATCACAGTGGACTGGGTCTTGTCCTGTAACAAAGTATTACAAAAGGTAATGAATTCCCATTTCCAATCTAGTCATCTCCAGAAATATGTAACACACACAGTCACACTTACGTACTTGTAAAGATGCTAGTTCTTCTACAATCTTGGCTGCGATGTCATCAACAGTTTTCTTTGTCTCAAAGTGCCCTATGGCATCAAGTAGGGTCTTCCATGTCACCTGGCTGCCGTGTTTCAACCAGTGCTTCAACATGGAGTAGTAAGCCTCGTCATCACTTGGAGCTTCCTCACCAAGTCTGTCCAGTTCACCCTCATCTACCTCCAAGAGATTTCCCACTCTCTCCCATTTGTCTTTGTGTTGTAGTTTGGACAGAATATGCTTGTCTATGAGTGAACGACTGGGTCTTCCTCCCATGATCCTGTTGGCATCACTAATCTCTTCCCCTCCCTCTAACTGGTAACCCAAAAAAGACAAGATCCTTAAAGTGGCTTCTTTACCTGCTTTGTCACAATCAATCAGCTCTTTCACAGCCAGGAAAGCACTGATGCACTTCTGTTCTATCTGTTTTGGTAGGTTGGCCCACAGACCAGGTCCACCACCTGTTCTCTCGATTATACTGGCAATGTCGTGAAAGTCAAACTGACGAGCTATGTCCAGTGGACTCAGACCATTAGGAAAGAGTTCGTTAACTGTATACTTTGTAGATGAGTGAGAGATTAGCTTGTCTATGAAGACTTTGTAGTCCTTGGCACCTTTCTTGATACTATTTTCCACAGAGTAATTCATTGAGATCTTGCATGTTATCAAAGAAATGTGCAGTGGAGAGAGAGGACATTCATCATGTAAATGAAGCTGTTGAAAGATATTAACTGCTTGATAAGGGAATTCATGACACAAAACATTATTTGTCAACAACCATGTTTGATGGGCTGCTTCAGTGAACATACTCTCATCTCTGGAAAGTGTTGTTATCACCAGTGGATCACCTGTGAAGGAACCTAAAATCAAGAGCTTACAAGGATCAAGAAGATTCCTATTCTTGAGAGAGAGAATGGATTCTCTGATGCTACCTCCAAGGTCATTGAACCCACAGGCCTTACAGAGTTCATGCAATTTGTTTATCTGTCCAAACATTACAGCTACTTCAAACATGGAAAGACCAAAACAATTCTGAGTAGTAAAATTACAATGTTTGGAAATTAAAAATTTCACAATTTCCACATGGCCTTCTCCAGCTGCACACATTAAAGGAGTCATATCCATGGGATCACAGCAATCAAGAGGATTATTATCAGGTACACATGCCAGTTGATTAGGTGAATCTACCTCTGATTCAGTGGCCATTGGGTGTTGCAAATTATATGGCTCACATATTGCATCTGATAATACTGTAACTACTTGTACAGAACCACTAAGAACTGCCTGATGTAGAGGAGTTCCAAAAACACCTGCCATTATGTCTGGATTAGCTTCCAATCTCAGCAATTCATGCACTGCTTCCAGTTTGCCTACTTCAGCTGCTGAGTGGAGTGGAGTGCAGCCATCAGCGTCGGCTCCATTGACATCCAAACCACATTCTACCAACCAATCTACTAATTCAACATGACCACCTTGGGCAGCAAAATGTAGGACACTTTGACAACTACTGCTCAATACATCAATCGGACAACCTTCATCCAGTAAAACTGACATTACCTTCTTGTGACCACCAAATGCAGCCTGATGTAGTGGAGTCCCGTAAATACCAGCAACCTTTATCATTGATGCCTTTCCACCCAATCTCAGCAATTCATGCACTGCTTCCAGTTTGCCATTATGCGCTGCTGAGTGGAGTGGAGTGTAGCCATTAGCATCTTCTCTATTGACATCCAAACCACATTCTACCAACCAACCTACTAATTCAACAAGACCACCTTGGGCAGCAAAATGTAGGACACTTCGACCATTACTGTTCACCACATCAATCGGACAACCTTCATCCAGTAAAACTGACATTACATTCTTATGTCCACCCAATGCAGCCTGATGTAGCGGAGTCCCGTATATACCAGCAACCTTTGTCATTGACAACCTTTCCACCCAATCTCAGCAATTCATGCACTGCTTCCAGGTTGCCATTATGTGCTGCCGAGTGGAGGGGAGTGTAACCATCATTAGCTTGTACATTAGCAGAAACTCCTCTGGCAATCAGTTCTCTAATCACTTCAACATATCCTCCTTCTGCTGCTCTATGGAGGAGAGTATATCCATGACCATCTGCTACATCCACTGGACATCCATGTTCTAATATTGCTAACACAGTCTGCATATCACCAAGGTAGGATGATTGGAACAGCAAATCACGAACAGTCTCATCATCTAGTGCTGCTATAAACTCTAGTCTTGTTCCCTTTCCACCCAAAATTTCTTCTCTCTGCTCACAATCAACATCCTCCACTCCACCATACTTCAACAGTTCTTCCCGTGTTGAATAGTTCTCACACATCACTGCCCTATTCAATGGTGTATTACCTTCATAATCTAAATATTTAACATTGCTACCTAGATCAACCAGGATACCTATAGGAGCCACTCCTCCACTTGTTGCAGCATGATGTAAAGGAGTGCGGCCGTGTCTGTCCACTGGATCAATACAGCAACCGCTCTTGTGGAGAAGTTTTATCACCTCCACCTGTCCATGTGATGCAGCATGATGGAGAACGGAACAACCCTCTTCATCAGTCAGGTCGGGTGATAATCCTAAATCGAGGTAATTCTTCACCAATACAATGTTCCCAGATTGGGCAGCCTCAAACACATCACCGTCATCATCTACACTATATTCTTCATTGTCCTTCAGTTCTTGCTTTACTTCTTCCATTCCAAAGTTTTGTGGTGGACAGTCACTCTCTGAGATATCATTTCCATCTGGTTGTAGTTCTTCAACATGTACTGTTCCTTCATGTACACCTTCTGTAGTGAACTGCACACAACTCACAATACAGTGGGATTCTACTTCCTGTTTATCACGGACAGTACCATGGCATTCTATTTCCTGCTCTCCAATCGCAGTAGAGTGAGATTCTACTTCCTGTTCACCACTGACAGTACTGTTGGATTGTACTTCCTTGTACCTTCCGCTCATGATATTGTGGGATTCTGTCTGTTCACCACTCACAGTACTGTGGGATTCTACTTCCTGATCACCCCCATATTTTAAAATCACAGCCTCTGCTATGGCTTCATCACCTTGTTGTCCACTAAACTCTACACCTTCTTTGACCTCATGATGTACACGTATTTCAGAATCTTGTATATTTTGTGCTATCATTGTATCTGTACTGTCATCCTCACTATCAATGTGACCTTTCTTTTGATATTTCGAGTCAGCCATTTTGTTACACTGTCGGTTGATTTCACAATCTTGTCAAGGCTACATGAATGATTAAAATAGACAATTATGCAAGTACGTCTCTAGATAAACTGAAGTTTAATGGTTTATCCAAATACAGTGGAACCTCCATAATCCAACACCTTTATAATCCAAAATTGAGATACATCCATTATTATAGATTATACTATAAAACCTCCATAATCTGACAACCTTTGAAATCCAACATGTCATTCTTTGCCCATTTAGTGTCAGATTATCAAGGTTCTACTGTGTGTAGCAATCGATGCAATTAAAAGGTTGGATTAGATTATGACCTACAATTTGCTTGATCTCTTTCTTACAGTAAACATTCAATTTATTAGTTATTGAATATGTGTGTATATTATTATTATTTACCCAGACCTGTATTTACCTTTCAAAAATTCATTCACATAGTAAATTTATTGTTAATCTACCACAATTCGTTTTTAAAATAATTGGCAGAATAATTTAATTGTTTGGCAGATTAACTGGATGCATATAACTGATTTTATATCATATTGGTCCTGGGAAAATGTGGTGGAAAAGGTGTGGCAGATAAAGTGCTGGTGGATTAACGAGAATTCACTATAATATTATTATATTTGATATTAAGCTGAATTTTTTTAATTTTATACATCAACGGCTCCTACTCCACAGTCCAGACATTCATAGTCTGGCTCGCTAGACCCAATTTCTCATTATCACGCGGAGGCGAAAATGAGAAATAGGGTCTAGCAACTATTGTCAATTTCACACCTTGCGCAATCATCGCCGTCGGCGTTTATAAGCAACAATGCGTACGGACGTAGGTGCGAGTTGTATGATGCTGGAACAATTGCGATGAAGGGATACAACACGGATGACGCAGGGATTAGAGGCTAGTCACTTAGAAACAACATGCTGCGTCTGCGCTGCCGCTAACGTTCCGCTCAAGAAAGGAGAAAGGTCGCTGAAGCGTTCGCACTCACCATTCTCGCGCGAAAACTGAACGAAATCAGCCAGATTTCTCTGAAACTGACAAGCAACGCTATAATCATAGTTTTTTCGAGCATTGCAGTGGTCAGGCTGCGAAAGTGGAGAGGCTGGAGACAGAGATGACTGCTACAAGTAGCAGAATTGTACAGCTCGTCGATCAGCGCGCTCAGCGCTGGCAGCGTAGGAAGCGGATACTGTCGCCCACTTTCAGAGGTACTGGGATATCTCCAGCCAGCAAGAAGGTAACTCCAAGGCCAGACGTCGTCTACACACTCTTCCACACGCCTATTCTTTAAACGCCCGCGGAGCGGCTAGTGCCAATTACTGGCGGTGTCGTTTCAGTTGCCGGCGATTTCATTGGTCGAGCGGAGGTGTGAAATTGACAATAGTTGCTAGACCTCTCCCTCTCTCTACCGCGCCCACGCGCGGTGATGAGAGGTTGAGGTCTAGCGCGCCAGACTAAGACATTCACTGCTCTCAGACCAACACTTCAGTTCCTCTTTCAACACCAGATGCCTTCTATACACCGTTCTCCAGTTGTCTTTCTTATTCCCCCATCAAAAGGAAACAAGCCCACTTTGGCCAATCATTCACTTGACGAATTAATAATGAAAACTACAATCGATTCTTGAATTTCAACAATATTATTACAATGTACATATATATTAGTATGTAATCCATGCATATTCCCCTCGAACGAGTATATACATACGAATATCATGCACGTGTGAATGAACTGGGATTTTTTCAAATATTTTATATAATATACTTGCGAAATTGTACAAGCACAGCAAAGTAGACATGGACACATATCATTACAAGGCCGTAAGAAGCATTTGAAAAGTGGTAAGGCTGTAAAAATTAATTCTTCATAGCTCATACTAACATACTAGTCTATAGATACCCTTTTACCATATAATAATTAAGCGATGACATTCTTTTTACCAAATGCATGCTTTGGGGATTGAAAAGAGAGAGGCTGATGAGATTTCTCACCAATGGAGGACATCTTTAATTTGTCGTGCACAGGCTATGATAGTGCCATGCAACTGACAAATTCTATGACATAGAGTGACGTCAGGGTTGATTACATCATCATGACATGAAATATGGTGTAATCTAAAGATGGCAGATGTGGAATTTTGAAAACATGGTAAGGCCAAAACCTTACCAGCTGCACCACTTCCTATGGCCTTCCATTAGTACATGTTTATGAGATATAAATATGGGAGAGATGAGATAGAACACATGATAAAATCATTACCATCCATCAACCTCTGTACATGGTACCTACCTACATAAACCTAACCCCTGTCTGCACATGTATAGTATACAGACATTGATATGATACATTTGATACACTGTACATACAATACAACTTGCCCAGGAGTAACCCAGCATGCACTGTAAAAACACTGGTGGAAATATTCTACCATTGCTGGTGGACTTGATGAATTGCATGTATCATCACATGCTCAAAATTGTCATGGTTGCTATTGGTAACAAACGAAATCAATACAACTATGCATAGCGTAGCAACAGAGTAAATAGTTCGTGTGTGTGGGGGGGGGTGGGGTGTTTGGTTGTCTGGTCTACATAATATAACATGTTCTGAAATATGTCGTTAAATTCTGTTTCAACAGTCCTCAACTATTTACTGTTTCACTGTAATTTTATGTAAACTGTTTTGAAAATTAACAGTAAACACACAACTCTTGGGTATGCATAAAAAAACAAATTTGGGGGGTTAACAACAAGTAATTCATGTTCAAAAACTCGTGGGGCTGCACCACCCACACTCGAATTACTTAGGCATCTTTCTTAGGTTCAGAAGAACCTTCGCTGAAGTTATTACGTTCGGCGAAGCTTTAGCGCACGAATTCTAGCCCAATTTCTAATTGTCGGCGTTCGAAATCAACCATCTTTATTTCGCACAATATAAATTATAATAGAAATTCATTGTTGCTGTTACGCGTAGGAACACATATTATCTATATTATATCGGTCGAGCGTTACATACTGGAAGTTGAAATGAAAACAATATAGCGGCTGCCGCAAAAACGCAAATTTGGGCTATTGTTACAGACACAAAACAAGCAACATTTATGTAAGATCAGAAGATTCTCTGGGATTGTGTGGGACCCAAGCTTACTTTGTTCATAAACAGGTTGTTATTCAGCTTGCTAGCAACCGGAATTTATTCAAAACATGCCTGACCATAATTGTCACCTCCCTAAGTTTCTGCTGTTTCAAGGGATTGTTTGGATTAATGTCCTGAGAATTGATAGGTTTCAACAGTAAACAGTTATGTTTACTGTTAAAACCTGATAAATGTGATGAAACAGCTGAATATTCAGGTTGAGGCTAAATCAGAATTTGACCATCTAGTTCAGAACATGTTATATGTACACATACATATACAAACAAATGTACATGACCAACTCCACAAAATAAGTACACTATCTACTACAACATACATCTGTCTACCATATTATTATATACACAGGTAAGTGGACAATGTTTGCATACTCCTCAGATCACACCACCTGTTGCCCATCACAACATCAACAGTTGAACAGCTAAAGGTTTGCTGTATTCATTTCGAAATGTTTGTGCATGTTATGATACATGCAATTCATCAAATCCACTAATAATGGTGGGATATTTCCACCAGTGTTTATACAGTATCACAATACCCTTGAACTGGGGACCTGAAAATTTCTGATTCTTATGCCACTCTATGATAGAGTACATCAACCTCTTTCATTGTTAAGGAGTGGATCAAAAATAATCAAGGTGTACTATACACTCTATTCTCTACTACTGTGAGACTGTTCAACAAACAATATCCACTGTATACTGACATACACAGTCTATTGTTCTACACACCTCTGTCCCAGAACACTATGTCGGATGGAGGAAATCCAACAAACTGGATACAGGAACTATTCTCACCTCACAACAACAACTGAATGTCAACTCAGTGCTGAGAACACTTCAACCAAAGGTGCCGTCCACAGTCCACACAGAGACAGGATAAGGGACTTTAATGGGATTTAACATCAACCAGTGAAGAGTAGGCTGTACAGGTGAAAGGGATGACATTGTGTAAGTACTAATATACAATACTACTAGCTGTGAACAAAGATAAAGACCACAGCTAGACACATGACTGTGTTGTAATAAATAATAAATCATTTCAGATATCAGTGAATATGACTGTCCATGTCAATGTCCCTAAATTAAATGTAAACTAGGAATAGACAACTCAAAACAGAAATAATCAGAAAATCAGTTCCATGGGAAAATTGGAAGCATTTGCCACTATTATTTTGAAGCAGCTGATTATCATTCTGCCACACACACACACACACACACACACACACACACACACACACACACACACACACAGACACACACAAAAACATGCACACACACGCACGCATGTACACACACAGGTCATGTCACCATTAACAACTGATAACAACTGATAATGTACTTACATCTCACAGTTATTATTGGCTATGTATATTCAATACAATTATTGAATCCTAGAATGATCCACAGTTGAAGGGAGTGCACACATCACAACAGAGGAGGCTGGCAGGACAGACCACCTGTAGGAATCTCACAGTCAGTCACGTCTACTAGTACGATGATAGGCGGAGTTTCGTGGATAGTTAGCTACGACCGTTCTATCTCCTCTTCTTCCCCGACAATGGCAGTATTCCCTTACAAAGTGGTCGGCTGGAGATCACCTACGTATAGATATAAAACTCAGCTATGGTATGACGTACACACGTAGTGGTCAACTCAGACAGCGTGGGAAGATTGGAATTGGTTAGACAAGATCTAACCGAATGAACAACAAATTAAAAAAATAACGTGATCTAAATTTATAGAGGTGTTTCTAACAATTATTCATACTAAAAACAAACCACATGCAATCTCGTTTAGAGCGGTACACACTTGGACTCTACGTTGAATACTACGTAAATGATAGTTTAACGGTCACCAACTGTAATACCTCGCGAAGATGAAAGAACCGGATAAAGACGACAAATCACACGGTCTTCCTGAAAGTACGCTGTACGTACTTCGTTTGTGGCTTTGGGCGTGGTTTACCCAGACGCTCTAGATCTCCGCGCGTGTATACACGGCTTTTCGATAGTAAACGCTAGTAGCTATTATTGTCACATGCAACCAAGCTACAGATTCAACACTGGGGTGTAAAGTGCATGAACCATAGATGTTCGGTGTTATAGGGTCGAGTATGACATTATTATGGTCTGGCTGCCCTAAATTTCATCCATACACTAGGTACCGGCGTTTGGAATGATGTGATTAGAAAATGTTGTTATATAGATCTACCACCCTATAGCTAGCATGGAGCAATTTGAATAGTCCATAGATGTCAATGTGAGTGTACATGTCATTAGCCTAGAAGCCCAGCCGTGGTATTTTATTATTATAACTGTAGCAAGTAATTAAGTACATACATACACTAGAGGGTGCAGTTCTGGTGGAGTAGAGGGTGTGATCCTAGCAGCCCTGGCAAAGGGAGAGGGTGTGGTCCTGATAAAGAACAGGGTGTGGTCCTGGTAAGAGAGGGTGTGGTCTGGTAAAAGAGGATGTGGTCCTGACATAGGAGTAGGGTGAGTCTGGCAGAGAAGATGGTGTCCTGGTACGTAGATGAGAGGTGTGGTTCTGGCAGATGTGCAGGTGTGATCTTGGCAAAGAAGAGGGTGTGGTCCTGGCAAGGGAGAGGTGTGGTCATGGCACATTCAACCAAAAAAGGATGGTGTGGTCCCAGCAAGCGAGGAAGTTGGTTCTGGCAAAGGAAAGGGTGTGGCTTTGGCAGGTGTGAAGGTATGGTCCTGGCATATGAGAGGAGTAGTCCTGGTAGTTGAGGTAGACATTGATAGTTACCTACAGATGTTGATGTTTGAAATGGACAGACACAGTATACATTAAAGAACATGATACTAAGACTATCAATAGAGAGGGGATTTACTAGTTACATACATATAGTACATTCGTACATCACCGATATCATAATGAATGTACATGTATCTCTAAATGGTCACAATTACAACAGAGCAAAATACAGAATGCCCATTCCTACCTATGGCCAGTTGTTTGGGGATCAAATCCACAGCATTTGCATACAAGGTCAGCAGCTGTGGACCAAAGGGCATACAGGTTTTCAAAATATCATACAGCCAGTGTATAAATATGCACGTACGTACATGATGATTAAATTGATATAAACTATTATACTCTAGTGATAATTCACAGTGGTTTCAATTATTGCAATTTATCTGTATAATTAACATAATCACAGAACTACAATGCTGGAGTTGAAACACTCTCACCCAAAGATAAGCAGAATAACCAGTTGACAGTTGTTATGAGACTACCACCACACAGTGATGAAGGTAAATCCACATGTACATCAAGGGTACATCGAGGGTTAAAAACATAACACAAATATAATGAGATTCGTGCACACATTTGGGTGTGTTGCATGAGTGAGTGTGTACATGTACCTGTATATATGTGAACAATTACATATGGAAATGTGTGCATGATACACAAGAATTAGTAATGGCTGCTCACATCTCATACACCCCACAACCCCATCACAATGCAATATTCCTCGAATGTATTGCAAGTGTAACAGGAACACAACACTCCACAAACAATGTGATATACGTACAGTACCTTGACCATAGCAGCAGTCTGTGCACACAAGTCGATCTTCTTGTTAATCGTACCTACGAAATTATTACTTGATTATCACTATAGGAACAAACTACAGTGACAGGAACTACTGAGTTCAAGCAGGATACATCAAAGATATAAGATATAATATGTACAATCCCATCCACTCATTTTGTAATGATTAACATACGTACCACTGGTAGGGCTGTAGTGGATATACAGACACTTTAGCTTGATTGTCGTATACAATTAAGCTAAAGTGTCTGTATCCGCTGTAACCACAGCAGAGGTACTTTAGTTGTAAGGTGGTATGTTTCTGTATAAAACAATACAATTGTATACTACTCTCACTCAGCATTGTTATTATGACTATCAATGGGTTGCTAGGCGATTAATGAACATATTTTAATAACAATTACAAGTGTGCAAATTCATATTGAATTGAATTGTGAATACACTATACAACAAAGTTATTATACTCACTTTGAGATAGCAATGGTGCTGATGTGAAATTAGGAAGCTGCAACACACTCACGTCAGACGAAACCAATACATCTTTACACTATGTACAGAGAAAATATACGTATGTATCTACAGTACACGGATGAGTATGTGCTGTCACGTTCAGACAACTATAGTCAATAATGTACATTAAGATTATAAATGCATACAAGCATATGCAGTTTACTGAGTATGTATGTAACCATTTTTACTACATAACACTACTAAAAATTAGTACACAACACATTTATATAATATTGTACACGTGTGCACATAATATTATTATGGAATGTACAGATTGGTGTATTGCATAATATACGCACATTTTTTCCAAATTTACATTTTGGCTGTAAGCATGAAACATGTACACAAAAAATAGCACTGCACACACAAACCTTGTCCAACAATTCAAGCACTATTTTGTCATCCTTCTTGTCTCCATAGAGTTGGGCCAAACACCAAAACACTACAATAAAGAGGCATATCCTGCATCTTTTATGGTACTATAGTACGTACCAGCAAAGTATTTCATGTATTATTTCAACCCTGTACCTCGTGGAGCAGCAGGTATATAGGCTGGTTAGAGACTCTGCTCGTACAGTTTGACATACAACAGTACATGATGTTTGTGTCCATGTGGTGACTAACATCTAATGGAGAGCATATGTCCCTTGGGAGCCATCCATGGCAATGTCCCTTGAAGAAACGAGATGGACTTGACCAGCAGTTCCTCCCCCCTGGAGGGGAATAAGAATTGTTGAGCTACTGATAAGAAATACTTAGTGACAAGTAGTACATTGGGGTATACATTTGTATGAGATATATGTAAAGAAGTAACCTTTTTCAAGAAATATGTACTGCTTGAAGCTATGGTGCATATGGAGAGTAGAATTGGGAGAATTTTAAATACATACTATATATGTTAATGCATGACTTGATCCGCGACTACCTGTACAGTACATGTACATATAATAGGTACTACACTAACTCACCCTTTACAATCAAACTGTTTCTTTCTCTTATGATCTGTCCACATTTCCACAAATAGCAACAAGAAACTACCAATTTCCAAACAATACTGCTCTTCAGTTTCCTCCAAAGGACTATCGGAGTACAAACCATGGAGTGATTTTGAATGTGTAACAATTCTCAAGGAACACATCACATACCCGAAGGACGCTGGCAGCTGAATATGTTCAATGACTATAAAAATACAATTGACAAACTCTTGCTTCAACTCTTTAGACCTACAGTTACAATAAAAAGAACAGTTAATATGCCTATCACATATGCACTACTTGCAGGTGATTGTACTAGTTTGTACATATGTACATATGTACGTACATATGCTTGAAGACATGTATTCAAAGTTACCCTCTGCTCATCCAATATGTAGCTATACAGTATGCATGTACAGTGAATACTGCTGCAAAGGTACATTCTGTACACATTAACACAGCATATATGAATTATTTCTTGTTCATGTATATTGTACATAAAGTGTACAATCTCCAACAACACACATGTACATACGTACATCCGGTGTGGGCAGCAGTAGTGTTTGCAGTACATAGGAAATTTGCTAAAACAAGTGACACTGTGACTCACCACAACATGTCCCACTTCTCTGACAAGTGCAGGACGTAGTGAAACATCAGATCAATAACACCTCTACGTATGTGGTAGCAACACAATAATCCAGTCACATACATTAGCACTATGTACTATGTAGCACTATGTTCAAGATGTTAACATATGATAGAGACCCCTTGGTTTCACAATACCTGTTATTTCGAAGATCTTCAACAAATTTTGGCACTTCTACTAGTTCATTCTCGTGAATTCTCTTCACCATTCTTTCTGCTGTTGGCCATAATCCAAATATGTATCTCAACTTCATAGAAGTACATTAATTCACAGGGTCAACTCACCATGAGTGGTGTCATCAGAAACATCATCTCTGTACGGGCAGGAAACACAGCTTGTACACGACATCAAGTATGTACATTTTCATGTAATGGATATGTGCATATTATGTGGTGCAAACATTATAGTAAGATTTATGCAAATTACTTATACTCCATAACAACTTCATTGGAGTACTGAAATGAGTACAACTTTAAAAAAAATGATGGTACATACACTGTACATGCTACCTTATATGGGACATAAGAAATACCACTAAGGTAGTGAGCATGTTGGTAGCATTATGATAGCAGGCACCTGGTAGTCTATTGAAATTCAGAAATAACTACAGTCTGGAAATACATAAACCCAAGTCCCCACGAACTGTACACATAATATACAAAAGCAACTTCAACGTTTAACAGTATGTCAAAAATAGTATATACAGTATACATTACATGCATGTACATAGCTACATATAAGAAATAAACTACAGTTACATGGATCATGAGAGTGAAGCCACATAGAGGCAGAGCCAACATAATAGTGTTACCATTGTATCATCACAACATGGAGGTGTTAAAAACAAACAGTGAGCAGTGTGTCTGGCCTGATGTACATCTGTGGGACTATAGGATATATACACCAAATGTGTTGTGATGAAGGACACATACATGTAGTACAAACACATACGTACTTCATATGTTTGTGATGGTTCATCAAACAAGGTAAATTTGTCCAATCTTCAATATCCAATCTGCGGACAAGATTTAGTCAGCACAGACACAAACGTGCAACATTGGTATGAACCTACTTCATATGGGGAGGAAGAAAATTCTTGATTTTTTCCCATACACTAGACAATTCAACAGATTTTCTTGTGGGTTTTACCTGCAGTACATTAGAAATGTGTACAATGTACAGTGGGGAATGCAACAATTACTCCCAAAGACCAGCCTACACTTACTCTTGAAGGTCTTCGCTTTGGTATGTAGTCAACGGGAAAATCAGGGATTCTTCGTTTCACTCCTACTTTCACATCCGCTTCACTATCCTTTCCAGCCATATCACTGGCTATAGGAATACACAGTTACACGCATAGATCAGGATAAATGTACGTATGCACACTATACAGAGAGTAACAGAAGCCATTTGTTGGCTCAATGTTCTGAGCACTCACCACTTTCTTGCACGGAATCCATGTCACTTTCATCCATTTCAACACACTCTGTTGAGCACAAACAACACATTTAGACAGATACAATGCATTCGTATGTTATACAATTCTATCACCTTTCTCAAGATCAGTGTAATCAAACATGGACTCCAAAGGAATGTGGGTATGTAGACAGGACTGTAAGAACAGTATAAAAGACACTGATTGTACCATTTGTAAGACTGAACATGTGTGAATGAAGGCTACTGGATAGACATTCTGACTTCAAAACAGTTTCCTCACACCCCATGTACACAGGACATCACCACACAGGGCATCACCACATAGGACATCACCACACAGGACATCACCACACAGGACATCACCACACAGGGCATCACCACACAGGACATCACCACACAGGACATCACCACACAGGACATCACCACACAGGACATCACCACACAGGACATCTCCACACAGGACATCACCACACAGGGCATCACCACACAGGACATCACCACACAGGACATCACCACACAGGGCATCACCACACAGGACATCACCACACAGGACATCACCACACAGGACATCACCACACAGGACATCACCACACAGGACATCACCACACAGGACATCACCACACAGGACATCACCACACAGGACATCACCACACAGGGCATCAGGAAGTACACACAGTCACACTCTACAGGGACAGGATACAGAGCATATGCAACCTGTATGAAGCATGTGACCTTGGGACACTGATCTACTCTGAATACAGAGTAGAGGCCATCAATTACAAGAACTGTATGATACAATGATACAGTATGTAACCTACATATGTACACCATAACGTATGTACACCACGATAGGTGGGTCACTGAAACAGGGAGTACACGGTATGACAGCTTCAGCCATGTCCCAATATACTAGGGTGATGACGATAACTGATCTAGAACTAAACTTCACATCTAATGTTACCCAATGAACCATTTGAACTCAAATGTACACACATACATATGTACATGTATAGTGTATCTACATACTGTATATGTACTGTATGTACGTATAATGTACCCGTTGCATGGTCTTATGACAATACACTTTGCAGTAACAAGGGAAGCAAACCTTATCAGCAATGCAGTGTCTGTACACCTGTTGTAGGTGTCTGCCAACATCCAGCCAATGGGGTTGGGTGAGTTTGACATCAATTGATGGTGATTTGCTAGTTGGAATGGGTTCCACATGCTCTCTACTACGCAATAAGTGTACATCCTCCATAACCTGCACATGGAACACACGTTGGACATTATGAAATCCCAGCAGAATACAAGCTGGAATTTGTAATTACATACATAGCTAAACATGGTACATCATGATTTAGTACATACAATACAATCTCAGTGTTGCTAAACAGTGTACACAAACATACAGTACCTTGTTATATGCACCGGGTGTAGGTTGGCTTGAATACCTGAACAGACATACGTATGTAAAAGTAAATGGTTACAGATAACATACATGATATTATTCACAATACCCTTGTACACTGTCAACATTTACCTGTCACTTATGAAGTGCAGTGACAGGTGATATGGGACTACTCCTACACCCTACACCACTAGGTGCAGTCACCTAACCTACAGTAGACACACACAACACACACACACACACACACACACACACACACACACACACACACAACACACACACACACAACACACACACACACACACACACACACACAACACACACACACACACAACACACACACACACAACACACACACAACACACACACACAACACACACACACTAACACACACACACACACACACACACACACACACACACACACACACACACACACACACACACACACACACACACACACACACACACACACACACATCTTTCGATACTGATGAAGCTCTTGGTTTTCCCAACACACTCACTGTGACCAATATTGCAGCCATTACATCACCTTATTGCAATCCACAGCATACTGTATACATGGGGCATGCATACTGCATAGGGTATACCCATTGCATAAGGTACACACTTACACTGTGCATACAGTACGTACTTCCAGATTTCACTCTGTCCATGACACAAGTGTGGTCTTTCCTTCACAATCCACTGAATGTAACATATACCTACACACAGTAGACAAAAGACATGATCCTAGGTATGCATACGTACGTATATGATGTAGGGACATCTACTGTATATGAATGTACATACGTACACATGCACACACACACATACGTATGACTGTATTTATGAATGCATGCATGCACATATGTACTGTAAAAACACATACAGTAAGTTTGTACCCATACACATACAGTACATATGAATCAGATTATGTAACTGCAGTCTGACTTGTACCTTCTTCGAAGTCATCCTTCACCTCCAAGGCAACCAATAATAGCTTCAGACAAGCTACAGACAAAGGACAGGACATGACAAACTACTAACATAGGGTCATATGTGTATTGATAGGTTGAATGAATAGTTTGTAATACTATATACGTACATGTAATGTACAGTATATACTATTTTTGACATACTGTTAAACGTTGAAGTTGCTTTTACATATTATGTGTACAGTTTGTGGGGACTTTTGTTTATGTCTTTCCAGACTGTAGTTATTTCTGAATTTCAATAGACTACCAGGCACCTGCTATCATAATTCTACTAACATGCTCACTACCTTAGTGGTATTTCTTGTGTTCCATATAAGGTAACATGTACAGTGTACGTACTATCATTTTTTGAAGTTGTACTCATTTCAGTACTCCAACGAAGTTGTTATGGAGTATAAGTAATTTGCATAAATCTTACTATAATGTTTGCACCACATAATATGTACATATCCATTACATGAAAATGTACATACTTAATGTCGTGTACAAGCTGTAAAGTAAATAGTACACATTTTTATGTGTGATTTCCCCCACAACACATGCTCATACCTGGGTAGTCCTCAATACCGAACAGCAGCCTGCACAGAGTGCTCAAACTGGGCCAATGAGAGGGACTGAGGTGGACGTTCTAAATATAAGCAATAAGTCAAACAGTTAACAGTATTTCAATACCTCAACTACCACCTTGCACATGAGAACTGGGGAACACTGACACCTTGGAAGTACATTAGTACACCAATGTGGTATTGCTACAACTCCATCTTCACCAATACTGTAGTACATACTGTGCAAGGAGTGTCAAGGTGGCAGGAATAGCAGTGCATGCAATGAACACCGAGGACCTTGGTCATATGTACTTTAGCAATACAGAGCTGCATCAAGTTCTGGCTAATCCACAATTTGACTATTTGATGTATTTACTGTAAATATGAGTGTAAGTGTATACTCAGTTCATATGATGTACATAAAGCATAGCAATGTACTCTCCATAACAAAAGCCTTACATATTAAAAGGATTTGTATAAGCACTTAATCCTTGCATTGCAGACACAGTTGAAATGTAGTTGTATCCAATGATAGGACATCAAATTATGTACATGTACGTAAATACTAAACTTCAACAGTGTGTCTGCATCATAAGTTAACATTATATCCTTAACTATGATGAGCAGTTAGTTACTTGAAAACAATGAGTCAGTTCAGAGACTTACTTGTTCCAGAGCCTGTCTAGCAACCATGAAGTCGCCCAACCTCATAGCGGTGGAGGACAAATGATGCAGTAGAGTCACATCAGTGTTGTCCAGCTGGCTTGCTTGTAGGAAGTGGCTGAGAGCAGTCTTGTCATCGGATTCTTCCAAGGCTATCAATCCGAGATTCTTCAAACAGGAATACTCCAATTTGAGCGACACTCTATCCAAAGGTGTACCCTTGCTATTCTGTTGGAGAGGAAAAGTGATTACTAGTGCATTGTACATATAACAACATTGAAATATATTTTAAAAGCCCTAACAACATTCAGAAATTCAACTTGTGTAAAAGACCCAAAGAGTAGTAAAATAACGAGAATGATGATCTGTATGTAGTGTAAATCCCAGTGTCCTACATGCACCCTGCCAATCATTAGCATTAACACACGTAAGAGCATATAAATGCATTGTCAGTAGCCCCAGGGTATACAGGACACCAACACAAGGTAACCATGGCACCCTCAACCAGGAAGGCGCTCACCTCTGGATCCCTTACGTGCTTGGCTCTTGAATCAGTTATGAAAGGTGACTTCAAAAGTGCACCAAATGACTCTTTTGCTGAACCAAGGTTCCCTTCATTGAGGTGCTTTAGTCCGTCTAAATGCAGCTGAACAGCCCTGGCTTCCTGCATGGATGTACATGAGTTGCAAATACTAACAATACAAAAGCAATCACTGGCAGTGGAAGATGATAACACAAGGACAGACTTGAGGCATTTATTTTCTGCCACATAAAAGAATGAGTGGTTACTCTTGTATTCTATTCATAGGTGATATTTTGTGAAACAGTTTTATATGTGTGGTGTATATAGGGCCTCCCTTTCATTTTCACGTCATCCCTACATAATAGAGTGCTAACCCACACTATGATAGTGATGGAGCTCTTTTTTGAGGATTGTGTACTGTGTTTCTTTTCCTTGTCCCTCTGCTACTAATTCCACTGAGTACAGCAGTAGTGCATATACAGTACAGTTTGCTTAGTAAGTAACTTCACTCAGTCCTAGTTCATGTCACTACGTCCGCCAGTACTGACCGTAAGCCTTACATCAAGCCTGTACTTCTTATCACAAGCACGGTGCTCCTGATAACAAGTACAGGCTTGATGTGCCCTTTGAGGTACTTACCAAGTAAGTCAGACTGCACTGTATACAGAAGTCTGAAAACAGCATATTAAACAATCAATGGAATGAATTTCGCTAATCATGTTCAAATACCTCAAAACGTTTCTCCATACAAAACACTATTATGTTGTAAGGTAAAAGGATGGAGCTGATTTATTTCCAAGTCATTTGACAGTGGATAGATCTCACTATAATTTGCCTTGCCTGGTTTGCAAGCAATAAGACTTGAGAAGAATAAGACTTACATTAAATAACTTTATCAAAAATATGTTACGTCCGAAATTAGGCGCCCTTTCAATACACAAGTTTAGAAAATGTCTGTGCAATGCAATTACTGCAGCTAATATTGGTTAAGTATTTGTCAAAATTACATCCTCATCCCAAAGTACCCTTTCACCCTCCATCTATATCTATACGCGTATAACTCACTGATGTACAAGACACAAAATGAATAGGTACGTACATCCTTTCTTTGATAAAATCGTGATCTTAGTGAACAGAAACCATACGCGGCTACATATTCGATCTAAACTCACTTCAGCCTCTTTCGTAACTCTCGGGACAGTTGATTTGACGAACGAATCGAGACTTTTCTGCTTGAAGTTCAGAGCTTGTATGTTCATGTTGGGGGCTCCGCCACCATTGGAAGAGGCGTTTAATGTAACAGCGATCGGTTCATAAACGCCAGTAGCTATTATTGTCACATGCGATAGCAACCCAGTTACAGTCAACCAATTACAAGTACTAGTACACGCGCACACGCGCGTACATTGTATTATGGTGTATATAATTGTACACTATTATAGAGTTAATAATTGAAAATGTTAACATTGGGTGCATATATTGTGAATGCACAAACAGTTCATGTGCAGTCCCTTGACCTGGTCCAGTACATTACGAAGTGTCCCTGGCCGGGGACTAGGTTGAGAGATGATGGTCCAGTACATTTATAAACAATTGCACTTAAGTAACCACATTTGTACAATAATATTTCATCAGATTCATGATATTATAATTGATCCTTCACTAGCACACAGTGAAGGTGGGATAAAATGAAATAATCACAGAACACAACATACAATTCAAACAATGAGTGATAAAATGTACAATTGAAATTATACAGATAAATAACAGATAAAAACAATGACATAATAAATAAATAAAACATAAATAATACATAATATTAGAGAAAAATGTACACGTACACAAATTGTGGCAGATGGCTCAGTCTCCTTGCAGCTGTCCTACTGAAGGCTGCAATATTTCCACACTAGACACAAACTGATATACATTGCATCAGATGACCAGTGTGTGTGCGTATACAATACAATACAATACATGTGTCAGTGTCTGTCTTTAGTTGGATACAAGTACATCATCTTCTGATGAGTCATGTCATGTTTGATGACCATTACTTCAGTGCATTGCTCCATAAAATCCTTCAAAAATGCTTCATTGATCAGCTGATGTACAAAAAAAGGGAACAAGTAAGTGTTTAGGTAAGATGTAAGCAATAGATAGTGGAAACAGTACACAACACACACATGGTACATACTATGTATTATAGCATAAGTGTACATAATATTATTATACATGTGGTACATACAGTACATAATGTATACACAGTACACCAGTCTAGATACAGTATGGAGAGTGTATGGATGTGTGCACACACGCATGCACCCACACCACACCACTCCTCCCACACACTAACATTACTAAATGTACCTTTACACTCGCTAGAATCTCACAGCATTCTGATAGCTGTCAGAATGGATTGACAGGGAAATACTGAGCAGGATTATCAACATGGATACCAGAGAAACAACATGGTCACCTGGAAGCAGAGAACAAAACATAATGGTACACTTCATTTTCTACACAGAAGTCATCCACTCACCAACAACTAATCAGGATCTCCTTTGAGAGGTAGGTAGTGCACAGGAGGGTGTGTAGTCCGGCTAGATGAGTGGGTGGTTCTGGCAGATGATAGGGGTGGCACTGGCAAAGGAGAGGGTGTGGTCCTGAAAAAGGAGAGGGTGTAGTCCTGGTACTTGAGAAAGGTGATGTGAAGATGTGAAGATGTGGTACTGGTAGATAGAGTGTGATTCTTGTCAAGAAAAGGGGATGGCTTTAGTAAAAAGGTTTGGTCCTGGCAAATGAGGGTGCAGTTCTGGCAGAGTAAAGGGTGTGATCCAGGCGGATGAGAGGGGTGATCCTGGCAAAGAAGAGTGTGTCATCTTGCCGAAATAGAGGGGTAGTCCTGGGGAAGGAAGGGGTGTGGTCCTGGCACATGAGAAGGTGTGGTCCTAGCATAGGAGAAGATGATGTCCTGCTAGAGGAGAGGGATGGTCCTGATAAGCAACAGGGTGTGGGTCGGGCAGATGTGTAGGTGTGCACATTGGGAAAAAGAGGGTGCGGTCCTTGTAAAGGAGAAGTTGTGGTCTTGGCAAAGAGGAGGATATTATTCTGGCAAAGGAGAGGGCGTGGTCCAGGCAAAGGAGAGGTGTGGTCATGGCTAATGAGAGGGTGTGGTCCTGGCAAAGGAGAGGGTGTGGTCCTGGCAAAGGAGAGGGTGTGGTCCTGGCTAATGAAAGGGTGTATTTAAGCAAAGGAGGAAGTTGGTTCCAACAAAGGGTAGGGTGTTGCTTTGGCATATGTGAAGGTATGGTCCTGGCAGATGAGAGGAGTGGTCCTGGCAGATGAGAGGTGTGGTCCTGGCAGATGAGAGGAGTGGTCCTGGCAGATCAGAGGAGTGGTCCTGGAAGATGAGAGGAGTGGTCCTGGCAATTGAGAGGAGTGGTCCCCGTAGATGAGAGGAGTGGTCCTGGAAGATGAGAGGAGTGGTCCTGGAAGATGAGAGGAGTGGTCCTGGCAATTGAGAGGAGTGGTCCCTGTAGATGAGAGGAGTGGTCCTGGAAGATGAGAGGAGTTGCTTTGGCAGATGAGAGGAGTGGTCCTGGCAATTGAGAGGAGTGGTCCTGGCAGATGAGAGGAGTGGTCCTGGAAGACGAGAGGAGTTGCTTTGGTAGATGAGAGGCGTGGTCCTGGCAGATGAAAAGAGTGGTCCTGGCAGATCAGAGGAGTGGTCCTGGCAGATGAGAGTGGTCATGGCAGATGTGAGAAGTGGTCCTGTAGATCAGAGGAGCGGTCCTGGCAGATGAGAGGAGTGGTCCTGGCAGATCAGAGCAGTGGTCCTGGTAAATGAGAGGAGTGGTTCTGGTAGATGAGAGGTGTGGTCCTGGAAAGTTTGAGAGTGTGGTACTTGGGACTGTGGTAAAGTTAGCGATGTGGTCCTGGAAAGCTAGCAGGTGTGGTACTCCTAAAGGAGAAGGTTTACTTCTAACAGATGAAAGGGCTTGGTCCTGCCAGATGAAAGTGTAGTATGGCAGAGCAGTGGATGTACTCCTGGTAGGCTATTGGGTGTGGTCCTGAATTAGAGATCACAGACATTCTGTCGGACTTATATACCAGGTAAGATCTTTTTCCAACAATAGAGCTAAGTGTGTTCTCTTAACAATCATATCAGTATTTGGTGGGATAGGTGGGTCCAGTAGTTGGATCAGTAGAGGTGGGTGGAGTAGAAACAGAGAATGGTGGATATCCTTTTTCTGCAGGAATAAGAGATAAGAGTATAAACACCTCACATGTCTTGTGTGATCCAGCATATAAACCACAAAATAATACACCATACACAAGATGTACAATGAAATACAACATGCACTCACACACACACATACAGAGTCGGTGAAGATGGCGAAGGGCCACTCCATGGATGAGGAAAGTGGTGATTTAAAGTTTAGAGACAATTGTTGAACTGTATCACCAATATCACAGATGAGCACATGTAGTGAGTATGGAAACAAATAGATGTAGTGAGTTTGGGGATACATGTAGAAATGAATAAATACATTAAAGGATGTAATTCACAATGCATTGTACTATACATCTATGAATCCAATAAGGATCTGACGACATTCAAGCTAGTGCTGGGACGATTAATCAATCGATTTTCATTTTAAAACTGATTATCGATAATAGTGCAAGCAAATCGATTAATCACAGGAAGTAATTAAGTGAGTAGAACAGGAAGACACCCCCATCTTATTACCCAGAACCTTCACTCTGTGGGTTCAATTTCGTACCTTAAAAGCGAAAAAGACTCTATGGACTTCACTTCATGGACTACTCAGTCTAATAAAGTGGGAGTGGTTTCCGGTTACACCCACTAAATTGCTGCTACTAATTAATCGATTAATCAATCAGTTAATATGTACTGACAATCGATTTGAAAATTACAGTTGATTCCCAGCCCTAATTCAAACCATTGAACACTTACTGGTCAGGAGGTCCAATTCCTCCTTCATAGCTCTCCCGAGCCCACTCATCTTAGGGTAGCCGGGTATACTCCTCATCACCTCACACAGTTTACTGATACTGTCGGGATCGGCATGCTTCTGGAGGTGGAGGAGAAGCTTCTCGTTTCCTTTACTCACACTACAGTGGTCAATATCATAAGCAACATCTTCAGAGATAACTTCTTTGATTTCCAGTCTTGACACAATAGCATGTGAGTCAACATCATGGAGGAACCTTTCACTGAACTTTTTCATGAAAGCCTTCGAGTCAAATCCTCCACCTGCACACAAGAAGGGTACACTCATAACTTGTCCAAACACTCCACTATCCTCAATCTACCTGTTGAAGGACTAGCAGTAACAGGACAGATTGGGATGTATACATACATGTAGCACAGACTATGAATACCGTATTCTCTCTAAAATTTCAATATCCGAAACTTCGTTAGATACAAGTTTCTTGGTAAATTTATTTTAATCTCGACAAACTTCTTGAACACAAACACACACCTTGAAGGCTTCTTTTCACAGACGATGTGCTCTGCACTACATGTACAGTCGATGGTGGTTCCAGTGGTGGGTGGGGTCTACACACTACAGGATACGAAGGGTGTGATACAGCAACAGAGGAAACATGAAAATGCTTGGACTTCAGTGAGGGCATCACGGTGGACTGGGTCTTGTCCTGTAGCAAAGTATTACAAAAGATGATGAATTACAAGAGATGAATGAATTCCCATTTCTAGTGCAGTCATCTCCAGAAATACGTAACACACATAGTCACACTTACGTACTTGTGAAGATGCTAGTTCTTCTACAATCTTGGCTGTGATGTCATCAACAGTTTTCTTTGTCTCAAAGTACCCTATGGCATCAAGTAGGGTCTTCCATGTCACCTGGCTGCCGTGTTTCAACCAGTGCTTCAACATGGAGTAGTAAGCCTTGTCATCATTTGGAGCTTCCTCACCAAGTCTGTCCAGTTCATCCTCATCTACCTCCAAGAGATTTCCTACTCTTTCCCATTCGTCTTTGTGTTGTAGTTTGGACAGAACATGCTTGTCTATGAGTGAACGACTGGGTCTTCCTCCCATGATCCTGTTAGCATCACTAATCTCTTCCCCTCCCACTAACTGGTAACCCAAAAAAAACAAAATTCTTGAAGTGGTTTCTTTACCAACTTCGTCACATTCAAATAGCTCTTTTACAGCCAGCACAGGAACTATGTACTTCTGTTCCACCTGTTTTGGTAGGTTGGCCCACAGACCAGGTCCACCACCTGCTCTCTCGATCATACTGGCAATGTCGTGAAAGTCAAACTGACGAGCTATGTCTAGTGGACTTAGACCATTAGGAAAGGGCTCGTTAACTGTATACTTTGTAGATGAGTGAGAGATTAGCTTGTCTATGAAGACTTTGTAGTCCTTGGCACCTCTCTTGATACTACTTCCCCCAGAGTAATTCATTAAGATCTTGCACATTATCAAAGAAATGTGCAGTGGAGAGAGAGGACATTCATCTAGTAAATGAAGTTGTTGAAAGATATCAAGAACGGTTTGCAAAGTAAAGTATTGATACAAAACATTTTTTGTTATTGACCATGTTTGATGGGCTGCATCAGTGAACATACTCTCATCTCTGGAAAGTGTTGTTATCACCAGTGGATCACCTGTGAAGGAACCTAAAATCAAGAGCTTACAAGGATCAAGAAGATTCCTATTCTTGAGAGAGAGAATGGATTCTCTGATGCTACCTCCAAGGTCATTGAAACCAGAGGCCTTACAGAGTTCATGCAATTTGTTCATCTGTCCACACATAACAGCTACTTCAAACATGGAAAGACCATAATGGTTTTGAGTAGTAAAATTACAATGTTTGGAAATTAAAAATTTCACAATTTCCACATGGCCTTCTCCAGCTGCCCACATTAAAGGAGTCAGACCCATGGGATTACAGCAATCAAGAGGATTATTATCAAGTACACATACCAGTTGATTAGGTGAATCTACCTCTGATTCAGTGGCCATTGGGTGTTGTGGATGATATTGCTCACATATTGCATCTGATAATACTGTCACTACTTGTACAGAACCACTAAGAACTGCCTGATGTAGAGGAGTTCCAAAAACACCTGCCATTATGTCTGGATTAGCTCCCAACCTCAGTAATTCATGCACTGCTTCCAGTTTGCCTTCACCAGCTGCTGAATGGAGGGGAGTGTAGCCATCAGCATCTCCTCTATTGACATCCAAACCACATTCTACCAACCAACCTACTAATTCAACATGACCTCCTCCGGCAGCAAAATGTAGGACACTTTGACCACTACTGCTCACCACATCAATTGGACAACCTTCATCCAGTAATACTGACATTACCTTCCTGTGACCACCCAATGCAGCCCAATGTAGTGGAGTCCCGCGAGTACCAGCAACCTTTGTCATCGATGCCTTTCCACCCAATCTCAGCAATTCATGCACTGCTTCCAGTTTGCCTTTACCAGCTGCTAAATGGAGGGGAGTGTAGCCATCAGCATCTCCTCTATTGACATCCAAACCACATTCTACCAACCAACCTACTAATTCAACATGACCACCTTGGGCAGCAAAATGTAGGACACTTTGACCACTACTGCTCACCACATCAATTGGACAACCTTCATCCAGTAATACTGACATTACCTTCTTGTGACCACCCAATGCAGCCTGATGTAGTGGAGTCCAATAAGTACCAGCAACCTTTGTCATCGATGCCTTTCCACCCAATCTCAGCAATTCATGTACTGCTTCCAGTTTGCCTGCAGCAGCTGCTGAATGGAGGGGAGTGTAGCCATCAGCATCTCCTCTATTGACATCCAAACCACATTCTACCAACCCACCTACTAATTCAACATGACCACCATGGGCAACAAAATGTAGGACACTTTGACCACTACTGCTCACCACATCAATTGGACAACCTTCATCCAGTAATACTGACATTACCTTCCTGTGACCACCCAATGCAGCCTGATGTAGTGGAGTCCCATAAGTACCAGCAACCTTTGTCATCGATGCCTTTCCACCCAATCTCAGCAATTCATATACTGCTTCCAGTTTGCCTTTACCAGCTGCTGAATGGAGGGGAGTGGAGCCATCAGCATCTTCTCTATTGACATCCAAACCACATTCTACCAACCAACCTACTAATTCAACATGACCACCTTTGGCAGCAAAATGTAGGACACTTTGACCACTACTGCTCACCACATCAATTGGACAACCTTCATCCAGTAATACTGACATTACCTTCCTGTGACCACCCAATGCAGCTTGATGTAGTGGAGTCCCGTAAGTACCAGCAACCTTTGTCATCGATGCCTTTCCACCCAATCTCAGCAATTCATGCACTGCTTCCAGTTTGCCTTCACCAGCTGCTGAGTGGAGGGGAGTGGAGCCATCATTAGCTTGTACATTAGCAAAAATTCCTCCAGTAATCAGTTCTCTGATCACTTTAACATGTCCTCCTTCTGCTGCTCTATGGAGGGCAGTACATCCATGATCATCTGCTACATCCACTGGGCACCCATGTTCTAATATTGCTAACACAGTCTGTACATCACCAAGGTAGGATGATTGGAACAGCAAATCATGGACAGTCTCATCATCTAGTGCTGCTATAAACTCTAGTCTTGTTCCCTTTTCACCTGAAACTTCTCTCTGCTCACACTCAACATTCTCCACTCCACCATACTTCAACAGTTCTTCCAGAGTTGAATAGTTCTCACACATCACTGCCCATTTCAATGGGGTATTACCTTCATAATCTAAATAGTTAACATTGCTACCTAGATCAACCAGGGCACCTATAGGAGCCACTCCTCCACTTGTTGCAGCATGATGTAAGGGAGTGCGGCCATGTCTGTCCACTGGATCAATGCAGCAACCTCTCTCGTGGAGAAGTTTTATCACCTCCACCTGTCCATGCAATACAGCATGATGGAGAATGGAACAACCCTCTTCATCAGTCAGGTCGGGTGATAATCCTAAATCGAGGTAATTCTTTACCAATACAATGTTCCCAGATTGGGCAGCCTCAAACACATCACCGTTATCATCTGTATCATAGTCTACTTTGTCCTTCAGCTCTTGATTCACTTCTTCCATTCCAGAGTTTTGTGGTGGACAGTCACTCTCTGAGATACCATTTCCATCTGGTTGTAGTTCTTCAACATGTACTGTTCCTCCATGTACACCTTCTGTAGTGAACTGTACACTACTCACAATACAGTGAGATTCTACTTCCTGCTCACCACCCAAAATACAGTGAGATTCTATTAAATTTTTCTGTTTACAGCTCACAGTACCATGGGATACTACTCCCTGTCCACTGCTAACAGTACTGCTGGATTGCTGGATTGCTTGATCACCACTGACAGTACTGTTGAATTCCACTTCCTGTTCACCACTCATGGTACTGTGGGATTCTTCTTGTTCACCATGGAATTCTACTTCCTGTTCCCCACTTGTAGTATCGTAGGATTCTATTTCCTGTTTACCACTTGCAGTACCATGTGATACTAGTTCCTGTTCACCCCCATATTTTAAATTCACAGTATCTGCTATGGCTTCATCACCTTGGTGTCCACTAAACTCTACAACTTCTTTGACCTCATGACGTACACGTATTTCAGAATCTTGTATATTCTGTGCTGTCAGTGTATCTGTACTGTCATCCTCACTATCAATGTGATCTTTCTTTTGATATTTTGAGTCAGCCATTTTGTTACACTGTGTGTTGATTTCACACAATCTCGTCAAGGCTACATGAATGATTAAAATAGACAATTATGCAAGTCTCCAGATACACTCAAGTGAGAAGAGGTTATATTAAATTCAAAATACAGTGGAACCTCCATAATCCGACACTTTTATACGTAATCCAAAATAAATACATACGTACATACATATTCGCACCACATTTCGAGAGACATCCATCATTATAGACTATATTGTAAAGCCTCCATTTTCTGAAAACATTTGAATTCCATTCATTTGTTTCCCATTTAGTGTCAGATTATCAAGGTTCTACTGTGTGTAGCCATCAATGCAATTAAAGGGTTTGATTAGATTATGAGCTATATAGACCATATCCATTTTTACACCCACTGTCCACAATGATGAAGTCACAAGAACAACCAAAGATGTCCCTTTTCTCAGATCTACTTTTTATCTCGTAAATATCTGTGAGCATTCACTGGAGAGATTTCGTCCTATCCTTACAACGGATTATGAAAGTATAGCTCGTAGCTCTTGTGCCGTGCATGATATAGATGCAGATAGCATAATATTTCGGATCTATGTAGAGTGTATGCTTGGGGTTGATTTTTATTGGTCTGTAATTTATACCCGTCCGACTATTATACAGATTTCGTGATATTAGGGCCGTCCTATTCAATGTATTGGTCCAGTCCGATCCGACGCGGACCGAAAATTATAGTCCACCAAAAAGAGCTACCTAACGCGTACTGAGTACTAATGGAGCAAAACTTGAAAAAACATGGCGGATCGATGGCGGATATGGCGGTTGGCGCAATACACATATACTTTCCCATACTGATGAATTTGTGCCAGAAAATTGTGGCATAATAAACAATTCAGCTTATTAACCGGCAGTATATTAAGTGGGTGACACTGTATATTATGTTAATCTGCCACAATTTATTTTAGAAAAAATGGCAAAATGAGTTTGGCTTATCAACTGGATGCACATTACTGATTGTATATCATATTGGTACTGGGGAATTGTGGTGGATAAGAATGTTTGGTAGATAATTAAAGCGCTGATGTATTAACAAGAATTCACCATAATATATTAATTTTGATATTGAGGTGAATTATCAATTTTATACTTCAATGGCTTCTCCCACCAGAGTCCAGACATGTGCTGCTCTCGGACCAACACTTCAGTTCCTCTTTTAACATCAGACGCCTTCTGTAGACCATCCTCCAGTTGTCTTCCCCATTATTCCTATCCATAGGAAACAAGCCCCCTTTGACCAAACACTCACCTGACAGATGTAGCGATCGTGACGGAGAGTACTATGATTCTCAAATTCTCGATAATATTATTACAACATATGATTATGAAATCCAAGTATAATTCCTCTCGAACGAGTATGCATACGAATATCATGCACGTGTGAATGAAATGGAAATCTAAAATATTACTCTAAGTCATACAAGCACTGCAAAGTAGACATGGACAGAACATAAACACATCATTAGTACATGTTTATGAGATACAAATAGGGATGGGATAGACCACATAATAAAAATTATTACCATCCATCAACCTCTGTACATGGTACCTACCTACATAAACTGAACCCCTGTCTACACATGTATAGTATACAGACATTGATACGATACATTTGATACACTGCACATGTCAATACAACTTGCCTGGGAGTAACCCAGCATGCACTGTAAAAACAATGGTGGAAATATTCCACCATTGCTGGTGGACTTGATGAATTGTATGTACCATCACATGCTCAAAATTGACATGGTTGTTATTGGTGACAAACAAATCAATGCAACTAAGCGTAGCATAGTAACAGTGTAAATAGTTTGTGTGTGGGGGGGTGTTGGTTGTCTGGTCTACATATGTACATGTACATATACAAACAGACATACATGACAAACCCCACAAAATATGTACACTATCTACCACAACATACATCTGTCTCCTCAGATCACACCACCTGTTGCCCATCACAACATCAACAGTTGAACAGCTAAAGGTTGGCTGTATTCACTTTGTCTTGTTACAAATAGCATCTATGAAATTTCGTGTATGTAGTGATACATACAATTCATCAAATCCACTAATAATGGTGGGATATTTCCACCAGTGTTCATACAGTATCACAATACAACTGAACTGGAGATCTGAATATTTCTGATTCTTATGCCACTCTATGATAGAGTACATCAACACCTTTCATTGTTAAGGAGTGGATCAAAAATAATCAAGGTGTACTGTATACTCTACTCTCTACTACTGTGAGACTGATCAACAAACAATATCCACTGTATACTGACATGCACAGTCTATTGTTCTACACACCTCTGTCCCAAAACACTATGTTGGATGGAGGGAAGCCAACAAACTGGACACAGGAACTATTCTCACCTCACAACAACAACTGAATGTCAACTCAGTGCTGAGAACACTTGAACCAAAGGTGCCGTCCACAGTCCACATAGAGACAGGATGAGGACTTTGATGGGATTTAACATCAACCAGTGAAGAGTAGGCTGTACAGGTGAAAGGGATGTGTAAGTACTAATATACAATACTACTAGCTGTGATCGAAGATGAAGATCACAGCTAAACGCATGACTGTGATTTCACATGTCGGTGAACATGTCAATGTCCCTAATGTAAACTAGGAATAGTCAACTCAAAACAAAAGCAAGCAGAAAATCAGTTCTATGGAAAAATTAAAGCATTTGCCACTATTATTTAAAGCCGCTGATTATCATTCTTCTGTCACACACACATGCATGCATGCATGCATGCACGCATGCACACACACACACACACACACACACACACACACACACATGCGCGCACGCACACACACACACACACACACACACACACACACACACACACACACACACACACACACACACACACACACATGCGCACACACTAGTTCAGCTAGCTAGACCGTCCCTAAGAGGCACAGAGGGGCGGAAAAGTGAAGGGACGGTCTAGCCTAAGTAGCGATCAGTTCACACCTGAGGAGCCACTTAGGGACGGTCTAGCTAGCTATAGACTATTACACACACATACACATGCACACACACACATGCACACAAACACATAGTCTAGCTAGCTAGCCCGTCCCCGCACATGCGCCCTCCCGCTCTTAATGCCCATAGGGCGTGTGTGCAGGGACGGGCTAGCTAGCTAGACTAACAAACACTCTCTCTCTCTCACACACGGACACACAGGCCATATCAGCATAGTAACAACTGATAATGTACTTACATCTCACAGTTATTATTGGCTATGTATATTAAATACAATTATTGAATCCTAGAATGATCCAAAGTTGAAGGGAGTCCACACATCACAGCAAAGGAGGCTGGCAGGACAGACCACCTGTAGGAATCTCACACTCAGTCACGTCTACTAGTACGATGATAGACGGAGTTTTGTGGATAGTTCGCTACGACCGTTCTATCTCCTCTTCTTCCCCTATTATACTGACAATGGCAGTATTCCCTTACGAAGCGGTCGGCTGGAGATCACCTACGTATAGATACAAAACTCAGCTATGGTATAACGTACACACGTAGTGGTCAACGCAGACAGCGTGGGAAGATTGAAATTGGTTAGACTAGATCTAACAGAATGAACAACAAATAACGTAATCTAAAGTTAGAGGTGGCTCTAGTATTATAATTACTGAATAATAATTATTGATACTTAAAACACACTACAATCTCGTTTTGACTGGCACACACTTGGACTCTACGTTGAATACTACGTAAATGATAGTTTAACGGTCACCAACTGTAATACCTCAAGGAGGAAAGAACCGGATAAAGACGACAAATCACACGGTCTTCCTGACAGTACGCTGTACTTTATCTGTGGCTTTGGGCGTGGTTTACCCAGACGCTCTCCGCGCGTGTATACACGGCTGTTCGATTGTAAACGCTATTATTGTCACATGCAATCAAGTTACAGATTCAAAACTGGGGTGTATAGTGCATGAACCATAGATGTTCGGTGTTATAGGGTCGAGTATGACATTATTATGGTCTGGCTGCCCTAAATTTAATACATACACTAGGCACAGGTGTTTGGAATGAATGTGATTACATAGAAAGTGTCGTTATATTATACCAACCTATAGCTAGCATGGAGCAATTTGAATAGTCCATAGATGTGAGTGTACATGTCATTAACCTAGAAGCCCAGCAGTAGTATTGTATTATTATAACTGTAGCATGTAATTAAGTACATGTATGTATAACTGTAGACTGCATGCATATATGACATTGTACGTAATAATAATATTATGGTGCACGTGTCCACTGTAATTGTACAAACTATAATTATGTATTTGAAAATGTTATATAACGTCGACGTCAATGTTGCATGGTGCACAGTTCATGTGTAGTCTCTTGACCAGTACATACACTAGCATCCCATCAACTGGGGATTAGGCTGAGAGATACGTATGGATGGTCCAGTACATCTTAATTACAATAAAATTAATACTACATCAAATCCATGACAATAATAATTGATCCTTCACTAGCACACAGTGAAGATGGGATAAAATGAAATAATCACAGAACACAACATACAATTCGAACAACAAGTGAGAAAATTTACAATTAAAATTATATAGATAAATAACACAGATAAAACAATGATATAATAAATAAATAAACAAATAAATTAAATACATAATATAGTTACTTAGGAAAGGATGGCTCAGTCTCCTTGCAGCTGTCCTACTGAAGGCTGCAATACGTACTTCCACACTAGACACAAACTGATATACATTACATCAGATGACCAGTGTGTGTGCGTATACAATACAATACATGTGTCAGTGTCCTTCAGGGAAATATTGAGCAGGATTATCCACATGGATATCAGAGAAACAACATGGTCACCTCGAAACAGGGAACCAAACATACCAGTACACTCCATTTTCTACACAGAAGTCATCCACTCACCAACAACTAATCAGGATCTCCTTTGAGAGGTAGGTAGTGCACAGGAGGGTGTGTGGTCTGGCTAGATGAGTGGGTGGTTCTGGCAGATGAGAGGGTGTGGCCCTGGCAAAGGAGAGAGGAATCTCTTTGCAAAGGAGAGAGATGGTCCTGGCAACAGAGAGGGTGTGATTATGGCAGATGAAGGGGTGGTCCAGGCAAGGGATAGAGGGTGCTCCTTGCAAAAAAGAGGTGGTCCTGGCAAATTGAGAGGCTGTGGTTCTGGCAGATGAGGATGCAGTTCTGGTAGAGTAGAGGGTGTGATCCTAGCAGCCTTGGCAAAGGGAGAGGGTGTTGTCCTGATAAAGGACAGGGTGTGGTCCTGGCAAGAGAGGATGTGGTCTGGTAAAGGGGAGGATACGGCCAAGGCATAGGAGTAGGGTGAGTCTGGCAGAGAAGATGGTGTTCTGGTACGTAGATTTGGCAGAGGTTCTGGCAGATGTGCAGGTGTGATCTTGGCAAAGAAGAGGGTGTGGTCCTAGCAAAGAAGAGGATGTGGTCCCGGTAAGGGAGAGGTGCGGCTGTGCCTAATGAGAGGGAATGGTCCTGGCAAGGAGAGATTTGGTTGTGGCTAATGAGAGGGCATATTCAAGCAAAGGAGAGGGTGTGGTCCCAGCAAACAAGGTAGTTGGTCCTGGCAAAGGAAAGGGTGAGGTTTTGGCAGATGTGAGGAGTGGTCCTGGCAGATGAGAGGAGTGGTTCTGGCAGATCAGAGGAGTGGTCCTGGTAGATGAGAGGAGTGGTCCTGGTAAATGAGAGGAGTGGTTCTGGCAGATCAGAGGAGTGGTCCTGTAGATGAGAGGAGTGGTCCTGGCAGATGAGAGGAGTGGTCCTGGCAGATGAGAGGAGTGGTCCTGGTAGATCAGAGGAGTGAGTAACTAATGATAACTCACTTAAAGTCACTTCTCTTGTAAGCAGTCATTTGCTAAAATGTAATAAACCTCTGCCAAGAGTTGACTGGAGAACAGAGATAAGAGAACAATAAGGAAAATGATTGTAAGGAAGATATAGAAAACTCTGTTGTATATTCCAATTTTTACATGTGCATATTCCAAAATTATATTACAAGTACATATGTACTTACAGCATGTGCTGTTTAAAGAAAGATGTAGCGTTGAGGTTTCTATATGTATTCATATGTATTGCAGTATATATGTACAACTTTGTTCAGTTCTGTACTGAATGTGCATAGACTATAGCACAGCATTAGAAGAATCCAAACACACAACATACGTATACATATACACATCTCCCACAGCAGATCTTCAGTACATACATAGGTACCTCAGTTTATGGGATGGTCTATAATACGGGCCAAATACAACAGTTTGCCATAGGCTAAGAGAGCTTCCTTGTCAACTACGGTAGCTACAGAATTGTGCAACATGTGTAAAGACATTGATAGTTACTTACAGACGTCGGTGTTTGAAATGGACAGACACAGTATGCATCAAAGAACATGATACTAAGACGTCAATAGAGAGGGGATTTACTAGTTACGTACATATAGTACATTCGTACACCACTGATATCATAATGAATGTACATGCATCTCTAAATGGTCACAATTACAACAGAGCAAAATACACAATGCCCATTCCTACCTATGGCCAGTTGTTTGCAATTGGGGATCAAATCCACAGCATTTGCATACAAGGTCAGCAGCTGTGGACCAAAGGACATACAGGTTATCAAATTATCATACAGCCAGTGTATGAGTATGTATGTACGTATGTACATGATGATTAAATTGATGCAAACTATTATACTCTAGTGATAATTCACAGCGGTTTCAATTATTGCAATTTATCTGTATAATTTACATAATCACAGAAGTGTAGAGCCTTAACATCAACTACAATACTGGAGTTGAAACACTCTCACCCAAAGACAAGCAGAATAACCAGTTGTTATTAAACTACCACCATACACTGATACACAGTGTATGGTGGTAGTGGACAGACACAGTATGCACTCATTTACCAGAACCACTACACTGCATGCACATGTGTAGATACATCAACTCACTGCAAAGCATACAAAAGTGCAAATTGGTACACAGAAGAATGGCGGATGGCGGAATTGCAAGGTGGCAGATTATGTATATAGCGTAGCCATGCATACAAGCAAATTCGTTTCAAAATAATATGGCGGATAAAGAGGCTTGGCGGATTAAACCAGTGGCGGATTAATGAGAATTCACTGTACCATGACACAAACATCACAGCTGGTACTCAGCTGGTTCTACTCACCAGTCAAGTTCTTTGAAAATAGTTCCCATCTCCCTGTACCAGACTCTGTCAGTAACACTGCACTCTTCAAACAGAAGGTATTTCAGTCCTTCGGCTCCAACACACAGTGATTCCTAGTACGTACATATACGTAGTACACACACATATACATTCAGATGACAATTATTGAGTGTAATAACAGTGATGTACAGTAAATACTGCATGCATGTACGTAAATACAGAACACATCAACTCACATCCGCGTATTGTGTAGTGGTGTGTTTGGTTTCCCATGACCTGGGGAGTTGTGGTGGATGGAACTGGGTCAGCAGCTCAAGAGCTACACTCCATGTCAGGTTGAACTGGACACACAGATTAGTATGGAATACTCAATATGATTGTGATGATTAAACAATATTTATCCCTCTCCTTACCGGTTCTGATACATGTTTTAATAGCTTCTGCAATTCAAATAGGAAATAATTGATGAAGCAGCATTTAGATCTCAATAATTAATCACACAATTCAGTATTCCACTGTTGGGCATGGGTAATGTGACATCCTCAGACAGATCGGTCACAGGTGAAGCTTGAAGTCTGAATACACAATGTACATAGGAGGTAACAGTCACACAGAAATGCACCATACATAACATGGTAACAATGGTCTCCAGACAAGCACCTACCAAGTACAGAATACACAACAAAACACTTCAATATACCAATACCATGACACAAACATCACAGCTGGTACTCAGCTGGTTCCACTCACCAGTCAAGTTCTTTGAAAATAGTTCCCATCTCCCTGTACCAGACTCTGTCAGTAACACTGCACTCTTCAGACAGAAGGTATTTCAGTCCTTCGGCTCCAACACACAGTGATTCCTAGTACGTACATATATGTAGTACACACGCATATACATTCAGATGACAATTATCGGGTGTAATAACAGTAACTGTGAACACAGTTTGAGAGAGGCAGTGGGTGGAAAGGTTTACGAAGTTGATAATGTACATGTTTCCCCTTCCATGACATCATCCCCAAGTGCCACTGTATGTATCCATTGTAGTCTCTAATTATACAGGAAAGTACATATAACTTCCTACCAACAGTGCCTTATGTGTCACCATATTTCCAAATTTATTTCGTAACAACTTCAAACCTACCACTACACACACGGATGTACTATATACTGATGAGTACAACTATTACTGACACACAATTCACACATTCTTGCCTTCTTCCTATCCAGGTTGTGAAGGGCAGTGAGCAGCATGTCTAACCATGTCTCTCTAACTCCCAATACACCAACAGGTGGGTGGAGAATCTGCAGGAAACAATATCACTTTGTAGCATACAAATTGTAGTATGCGTTTTTAAAATGGGGACCAGGTGTGAAATCAGTGGGCTAGGGTTAACAAACGCCATAGATGATGTCTATTATGTATTGTAAACCTTTTGACAACAGATGCGTACATTGGGACCAGTCAATATGTCAACTGTAGAGAGGTTATCTGTACTGCAGAGTCCAAAATGCATTAGTACTATATGTAAACTCCATTTTTGTAGGCTCAAAAGAGTCCTTTGCAGGGAGGTAATTTCTACTACGACCTGTATTTAGAGGGTTCTATTGTACATATCTGGGTATATATTGTACAGGTGCTTTTAACTGTAAATAATTAAAACTACACCAACTAACTTCTTTATATGAAACTTGTCCTTCCGAAATGGCTTTCAGGAGAGAGTTTGCAACAGAATCATACTCTTCTTCACAATAGAAATCACAAATCTGTACAGAAGCATAGTGAGACATGACTCTGGTTCCACAGTGTCTGGATGCACACCAAGGAGGTGCACATGCATCACAGGGAACCATTGAGAGACTTAATCTCAGAATGTAATCTCTCACACACAAGGAGTATATTATGTTTCATGAATAAGCCACAGATATGAAGTTGGTACAGAATCATGTTGGCTAGTACTTATAGACCCTGAAATCAACAGATATCCACCTAGGAATATACAGTGGACCCTGCCACATGTACATCAAGGGTACATCAAGGGTTGAAAACACAACACAAATTTAACAACAATTGTGCACACATTTGGGTGTGTTGCATGAGTGAGTGTGTACATGTACCTGCATATGTGTGAACAGTTACATATGGGAATGTTTGCATGATGCACAAGAATTAGTAATGGCTGCTCACATCTCATGTACCTCACGACCCCATCACAATGCAATATTCATCGAATGTATTGCAAGTGTAACAGGAACACAACACTCCACAAACAATGTGCTATACGTACAGTACCTTGACCATAGCAGCAGTCTGTGCACACAAGTCGATCTTCTTGTTAATCGTACCTACGAAATTATTACTTGATTATCACTATAGGAACAAACTACAGTGACAGGAACTACTGAGTTCAAGCAGGATACATCAAAGATATAATATATAATATGTACAATCCCATCCACTCATTTTGTAATGACTAACATTCGTACGTTCCACTGGTAGGGCTGTAGCGGATATACAGACTCTTTAGCTTGATTGTTGTATACAATCAAGCTAAAGTATCTGTATCCGCTGTAACCACAGTAGAGGTACTTCAGTTGTAAGGTGGTATGTTTCTGCATAAAACAATATTATAATTGTATACTAACCCTCACTCAGCATTGTTATTATAACTATCAATGGGTTGCTAGGTGATTAATGAACATATTTTAATAACGATTACAAGTGTGCAAATTCATAGAATAGAGAGTAGGCCATAAATTACCATACCAATTGCAGCATACTAGGTGGGTGGGACTGTACATATGTACAAGCTGTTGTGGATGAGCCCCCAACTAACAATGCTGAATTGTGAATACACTATACAACAAAGTTACATATATACTCACTTTGAGATAGCAATGGTGCTGATGTGAAATTAGGAAGCTGCAACACATTCACGTCAGATGACGCCAATGTATCTTTACACTATGTACAGAGAAAATATATGTATCTACTGTACATGGGTGTGTATGTGCTATCACGTTCAGACATCTACAGTTAATAATGTACATTAAGATTATAAATGCATACAAGCATATACAGTACATACTGAGTATGTATGTAACCATTTTTAATACATAACACTACTAAAAATTAGTACACAACACATTTATATAATATTGTACACGTGTGCACAATATCATATGGAATGTACAGATTGGTGTATTGCATAATATACACACGATCTTTATTCTCAAATTTATGTTTTGGCTGTAAGCATGAAACATGTACACAAAAATAGCACTGCACACACAAACCTTCTCCAACAACTCAAGCACTATTTTGTCATCCTTCTTGTCTCCATAGAGTTGGGCCAAACACCAAAACACTACAATAAAGAGGCATATCCTGCATCTTTTATGGTACTGTACGTACCAGCATAGTATTTTATGCATTATTTCAACCCTGTACCTCATGGAGCAGGGGGTAGCCTGGTTAGAAACTCTGCTCATACAGTTTGACATACAAAGTACATGATGTTTGTGTCCATGTGGTGACTAACATCTAATGGAGAGCATACGTCCCTTAGGAGCCATCCACGGCAATGTCCCTTGAAGAAACGAGATGGACTTGACCAGCAGTTCCTCCCCCCTGGGGGGGAATAAGAATTGTTGAGCTACTGGTAAGAAATACTTAGTGACAAGTAGTACATTGGGGTATACATTTGTATGAGATATATGTGAAGGGGTAACGTTTTTTGAGAAATATGTACTGTTTGAAGCTATGGCGCATATGGAGAGTAGAATTGGGAGAATTATATATACATACTATATATGTTCATGTATGACTTGATCCGTGACTACCTGTATAGTGCATGTACATATAATAGGTACTACACTAACTCACCCTTTACCATCAAACTGTTTCTTTCTCTTATGATCTGTCCACAATTCCACAAATAGCAACAAGAAACTACCAATTTCCAAACAATACTGCTCTTCACTTTCCTCCAAAGGACTAGCAGAGTACAAACCATGGAGTGATTTTGAATGTGTAACAATTCTCAAGGAACACATCACATACCCGAAGGATGCTGGCAGCTGAATATGTTCAATGACTATAAAAATACAATTGATAAACTCTTGCTTCAACTCTTTAGACCTACAGTTACAATAAAAAGAACAGTTAATATGCCTATCACATATGCACTACTTGCAGGTGAATGTACTAGTTTGTACATATGTACATATGTACGTGTATGTACATATTCTTGAAGACATGTATTCAAAGCTACCCTCCGCTCATCCAATATGCAGCTATACAGTATGCATGTACAGTGAATACTGCTGCAAAGGTACATTCTGTATGCATTAATACAGCACATATAAATTATTTCTTGTTCGCGTACATAAAGTGTCCAATCTCCAACAACACACATGTACATACATCCGGTGTGGGCAGCAGTAGTGTTTGCAGTACATGGGAAATGTGTTAAAACAAGTGACACTGTGACTCACCACAACATGTCCCACTTCTCTGACAAGTGCAGGACGTAGTGAAACATCAGATCAACAACACCTCTACGTATGTGGTAGCAACACAATAATCCAATCACATACATTAGCACTATGTACTATGTAGCACTATGTTCAAGATATTAACATATGATGGAGATCCCTTGGTTTCACAATACCTGTTATTTCGAAGACCTTCAACAAATTTTGGCACTTCTACTACTTCATTCTCGTGAATTCTCTTCACTGTTCTTTCTGCTGGTTGGCCAAAATCCAAATACATATCTCAACTTCATAGAAGTACATTCATTCACAGGGTCAACTCACCATGAGTGGTGTCATCAGAAACATCATCTCTGTGCGGGAAGGAAACACACAGCTTGTACACGACATCAAGTATGTACATTTTCATGTAATGGATATGTGCATATTATGTGGTGCAAACATTATAGTAAGATTTATGCAAATTACTTATACTCCATAACAACTTCATTGGAGTACTGAAATGAGTACAACTTCAAAAAATGATAGTACATACACTGTACATGTTACCTTATATGGAACATAAGAAATACCACTAAGGTAGTGAGCGTGTTAGCAGCATTATGATGGCAGGTGCCTGGTAGTCTATTGAAATTCAGAAATAACTACAGTCTGGAAGTACATAAACCCAAGTCCCCACAAACTGTACACATAATATGCAAAAGCAACTTCAATGTTTAACAGTATGTCAAAAATAGTATATACTGTACATTACATGTACGTACATAGCTATGTACATACGTATAAGAAATAAACTACACTTACATAGATCATGAGAGTGAAGCCATATAAAGGCAGAGCCAACATAATAGTGTTACAAAAGTGCAGTATTTACTATGTATGTAATTGCATTGTATCATCACAACATGGAGGTGTTAAAAACAAACAGCGAGCAGTGTGTCTGGCCTGATGTACATCTGTGGGACTATAGGATATATACACCCAATGTGTTGTGATGAAGGACACATACATGTAGTACAAACACATACGTACTTCATATGTTTGTGATGGTTCATCAAACAAGGCAAATTCATCCAATCTTCAATATCCAACCTGCAGACAAGATTTAGTCAGTACAGACACAAACGTGCAACATTGGTATGGACCTACTTCATGTGGGGAGGAATAAAAATCTTGATTTTTTCCCATACACTTGACAATTCAACAGATTTTCTTGTGGGTTTTACCTGCAGTACATTAGACATGTGTACAATGTACAGTGGGGAATGCAACAATTCCTCCCAAAGACCAGCCTACACTTACTCTTGAAGATCTTCGCTTTGGTATGTAGTCAACGGGAAAATCAGGGATTCTTCGTTTCACTCCTACTTTCACATCTGCTTCACTATCCTTTCCAGCCATATCACTGGCTACAGGAGTACACAGTTACATGCATAGATCAGGATGAATGTATGCACACTATACAGAGAGTAACAGAGGCCATTTGTTGGCTCAATGTTCTGAGCACTCACCACTTTCTTGCACGGAATCCATGTCACTTTCATCCATTTCAACACACTCTGTTGAGCACAAACAACACGTTTAGACAGATACAATGCATTTGTACTGTATGCTATACAATTCTATCACCTTTCTCAAGATCAGTGTAATCAAACATGGACTCCAAAGGAATGTGGGTATGTAGAGAGGACTACAAGAACCGTATAAAAGACACTGATCGTACCATCTGTTTATGTACTGTATGTACGTACATATGCATGTACGTATGTATCCATTGCATGATCTTGTGACCATACACTTTGCAGTAACAAGGGAAGCAAACCTTATCAGCAATGCAGTGTCTGTACACCTGTTGTAGGTGTCTGCCAACATCCACCCAATGGGGTTGGGTGAGTTTGACATCAATTGATGGTGATTTACTAGTTGGAATGGGTTCCACATGCTCTCTACTACGCAATAAGTGTACATCCTCCATAACCTGCACATGGAACACACGTTGGACATTATGAAATCCCAGCA
>OZ026548.1:3571396-3653896 GCA_964020155.1 Chondrilla cf. caribensis
AGGTACATCCTTTAAATTTCGTTGATAAATTTGTGATCTTAGTGAACAGAAACCATACGCGACTACAGATATGATCTAAACTCACTTCAGCCTCTTTCGTAACTCTCGGAACAGTTGATTTGACGAACGAATCGAGACTTTTCTGCTTGAAGTTCAGAGCTTGTATGTTCATGTTGGGGGCTCCTATGCTCCAACAGTGTAGAGGCGTTTAATGTAACAGCGATCAGTTCATAAACGCCAGTAGCTATTATTGTCACACGCAACCCAGTTACAGTCAACCAAGTATTTCGAGTTGAAAATAAATTCGTTGAGCTGCCGTCCCCCGCACACACACACACACACGCGCGCGCGTACATTGTTATTATGGTGTATATCATTGTACACTATTATAGAGTATTTGAATGTTAACATTAGGTGCATATAATTACAATGCATGCACGTGTAGTTCATGTGCAGTCTCTTGACCAGTACACTATATATGTAGTGTCCCATCAACTGGGGACTAGGTTGAGAGATATGTATGGATGGTCCAGTACATTTGTGAAGAAGTAACCACATTTGTTCAATAATATTACATCAAATCCATGACAATAATTATAATTGATCTTTCACTAGCACACAGTGAAGGTGGGATAAAATGACATTATCACATAATACAACATATAATTCAAACAACAAGTGATAAAATGTACAATTAAAATTATACAGATAAATAACAAGGATAAAAACAATGATAAAATAAATAAATAAAACATAAAAACACAATTATTAGGAAAAATGTACACCAATTGAATTGTGACAGATGGCTCAGTCTCCTTGCAGCTGTCCTACTGAAGGCTGTAATACTTCCACACTAGACACAAACTGATATACATTGCATCAGATGACCAGTATGTGTGCGTACACAATACAATACATGTGTCAGTGTCCGTGTTGAGATGGATACAAGTACATCATCTTCTGATGAGTCATGTCATGTTTGATGAGCATTACTTCAATGCATTGTTCCATAAAATACCTCAAATATGCTTTATTGATCAGCTGATGTACAAAAATAAGGGAACAAGTAAGTGTAGGCAAGATGTAAGCAATAGATAGTGGGAAACAGTACACAACACACACACATGGTACATACTATGAATAATAGCATATTTAGTACATAATATACATGTGGTACATACAGTACACACGTATATAATACACCAGTTTAGATACAGTATGGGACTTCATGCCTGTGTGCACACTCACACCATACCACTCCCTTACACACTGTACACACTAAAATGTACCTTTACACTCACCAGCAACTCACAGCATTCTGATAGCTGTCAGAATGGATTGAGAGGGAAATAGTGAGCAGGATTATCAACATGGATACCAGAGAAACAACATGGCCACCTGGAGGCAGAGAACAAAACATAACAATAAAACATAACCGCACACTACATTTTCTACACAGAAGTCATCCACTCACCAACAACTAATCAGGATCTCCTTTGAGAGGTAGGTAGTGCACAGGAGGGTGTGTGGTCCAGCTAGATGAGAGGGTGTGGTCCTGGCAGACGAGAGGGTGTGGCCCTGGCAAAGGAGAGGGTGTAGTCCTGGTACTTGAGAAAGGTGGTCCTGGCAGATGTGAAGGTGTGGTCCTGTCAGATAAGAGAGTGCGGTTCTTGCCAAGAAAAGGGGTGGTTTAGGCAAAAAAGTTTGGTCCTGGCAACAGAGAAGGTGTGGTTCTGGCAAATGAGGATGCAGTTCTGGCAGAGTAAATGGTGTGGTCTGGGAAGAATGGATGGTGTGGTCCAGGCAAATGAGAGTGGTGATCTTGGCAAAGAAGAGGGTGTCATCTTGGCAAAATAGAGGGGTTAGTCCAGGGAAAGAAGAGGGTGTGGTCCTGGCATAGAAGGGTGGTTCTGGCAGAGAAGATGGTGTCCTGGTAGATGAGAGGTGTGGTCCTATCATACGAGAGGAGTGGTCCTGCTCGATCAGAGGAGTGGCCTTGGTAGATGACAGGAGTGGTCCTGGTAGATGAGAGGAGTGGTCCTGGTAGATGACAGGAGTGGTCCTGGTAGATGAGAGGAGTGGTCCTGGTAGATGAGAGGAGTGGTCCTGGCAGATGAGAGGAGTGGTCCTGGCAGATGAGAGGAGTGGTCCTGGCAGATGAGAGGAGTGGTCCTGGTAGATGAGAGGAGTGGTCCCAGCAGATGAAAGGAGTGGTCCTGGCAGATGTGAGGAGTGGTCCTGGCAGATGAGAGGAGTGGTCCTGGCAGACTAGAGGAGTGGTCCTGGCAGATGAGAGGAGTGGTCTCTGTAGATGAGAGGAGTGGTCCTGGTAGATGACAGGAGTGGTCCTGGTAGATGAGAGGAGTGGTCCTGGTAGATGAGAGGAGTGGTCCTGGCAGATGAGAGGAGTGGTCCTGGTAGATGAGAGGAGTGGTCCTGGTAGATGAGAGGAGTGGTCCTGGTAGATGAGAGGAGTGGTCCTGGCAGACGAGAGGAGTGGTCCTGGCAGATGAGAGGAGTGGTCTCGGTAGATGAGAGGAGTGGTCCTGGCAGATGAGAGGAGTGATCCTGGCAGATGAGAGGAGTGGTCCCAGCAGATGAGAGGAGTGGTCCTGGCAGATGTGAGGAGTGGTCCTGGCAGATGAGAGGAGTGGTCCTGGCAGACTAGAGGAGTGGTCCTGGCAGATGAGAGGAATGGTCTCTGTAGATGAGAGGAGTGGTCCTGGTAGATGAGAGGAGTGGTACTGGTAGATGAGGGGAGTGGTCCTGCTCAATCAGAGGAGTGGCCTTGGTAGATGAGAGGAGTGGTCCTGGAAGATGAGAGGAGTGGTCCTGGTAGATAAGAGGAGTGGTCTCGGTAGATGAGAGGAGTGGTCCTGTCAGATGAGAGGAGTGGTCATGGCAGATGAGAGGAGTGGTCCCAGGAGATGAAAGGAGTGGTCCTGGCAGATGGGAGGAGTGGTCCTGGTAGATGGGAGGAGTGGTCCTGGTAGATGAGAGGAGTGGTCCTGGCAGACTAGAGGAGTGGTCCTGGCAGATGAGAGGAGTGGTCTCTGTAGATGAGAGGAGTGGTCCTGGCAGATGAAAGGAGTGGTCCTGGTAGATGAGGGGAGTGGTCCTGCTCAATCAGAGGAGTGGCCTTGGTAGATGAGAGGAGTGGTCCTGGAAGATGAGAGGAGTGGTCCTGGTAGATGGGAGGAGTGGTCCCGGCAGATGAGGGAAGTGGAGTGGTCCTGGCAGATGAGAGGAGTGATCCTGGTAGATGAGAGGAGTGGTCCTGGCAGATGAGGGAAGTGGAGTGGTCCTGGCAGATGAGAGGAGTGATCCTGGTAGATAAGAGGAGTGGTCCTGGCAGATGGGAGGAGTGGTCCCGGCAGATGAGGGAAGTGGAGTGGTCCTGGCAGATGAGAGGAGTGATCCTGGTAGATGAGAGGAGTGGTCCTGGCAGATGAGAGGAGTGGTCATGGCAGATGAGAGGAGTGGTCCTGGCAGATGGGAGGAGTGGTCCTGGAAGATGAGAGGAGTGGTCCTGGCAAATGAGAGGAGTGGTCCTGGTAGATGTGAGGAGTGGTTTCGGTAGATGAGAGGAGTGGTCCTGGCAGATGAGAGGAGTGGTCATGGCAGATGAGAGGAGTGGTCCCGGCAGATGAAAGGAGTGGTCCTGGCAGATGTGAGGAGTGGTCATGGCAGATGGGAGGAGTGGTCCTGGCAGATGAGAGGAGTGGTCCTGGCAGATGAGAGGAGTGGTTCTGGCAAATGAGGGGAGTGGTCCTGGAAGATGTGAGGAGTGGTCCTGGCAGATGAGAGGAGTGGTCCCAGCAGACAAAAGGAGTGGTCCTGGCAGATGAGAGGAGTGGTCTCTGTAGATAAGAGGAGTGGTCCTGGCAGATGAAAGGAGTGGTCCTGGTAGATGAGAGAAGTGGTCCTGGTAGATGAGGGGAGTGGTCCTGCTCAATCAGAGGAGTGGCCTTGGTAGATGAGAGGAGTGGTCCTGGAAGATGAGAGGAGTGGTCCTGGTAGATTAGAGGAGTGGTCCTGGCAGATGAGAGGAGTGGTCCTGGCAGATGAGAGGAGTGGTCCCAGCAGATGAAAGGAGTGGTCCTGGCAGATGGGAGGAGTGGTCCTGGCAGATGGGAGGAGTGGTCCTGGAAGATGAGAGGAGTGGTCCTGGCAGATGAGAGGAGTGGTCCTGGCAGATGAGAGGAGTGGTCTTGGCAGATGAGGGGAGTGGTCCTGGAAGATGAGAGGAGTGGTCCTGGCAGATGAGAGGAGTGGTCCCGGCAGATGAGGGGAGTGGTCCTGGCAGATGTGAGGAGTGGTCCTGGCAGATGGAGGAGTGGTCCTGGCAGATGAGGGAAGTGGAGTGGTCCCGGCAGATGAGAGGAGTGGTCCTGGCAGATGAGAGGAGTGGTCTTGGCAGATGAGGGGAGTGGTCCTGGAAGATGAGAGGAGTGGTCCTGGCAGATCAGAGGAGTGGTCCCGGCAGATGAGGGAAGTGGAGTGGTCCCGGCAGATGAGAGGAGTGGTCCTGGCAGATGAGAGGAGTGGTCTTGGCAGATGAGGGGAGTGGTCCCAGCAGACAAAAGGAGTGGTCCTGGCAGATGAGAGGAGTAATCTCTGTAGATGAGAGGAGTGGTCCTGGCAGATCAGAGGAGTGGTCTTGGCAGATGAGGGGAGTGGTCCTGGAAGATGAGAGGAGTGGTCCTGGCAGATGAGAGGAGTGGTCTTGGCAGATGAGAGGAGTGGTCCTGGCAGATGAGGGGAGTGGTCCTGGAAGATGAGAGGAGTGGTCCTGGCAGATCAGAGGAGTGGTCCCGGCAGATGAGGGGAGTGGTCCTGGCAGATGTGAGGAGTGGTCCTGGCAGATGGAGGAGTGGTCCTGGCAGATAAGGGAAGTGGAGTGGTCCCGGCAGATGAGAGGAGTGGTCCTGGCAGATGAGAGGAGTTGTCTTGGCAGATGAGGGGAGTGGTCCTGGAAGATGAGAGGAGTGGTCCTGGCAGATCAGAGGAGTGGTCCCGGCAGATGAGGGAAGCGGAGTGGTCCCGGCAGATGAGAGGAGTGGTCCTGGCAGATGAGAGGAGTGGTCTTGGCAGATGAGGGGAGTGGTCCTGGAAGATGAGAGGAGTGGTCCTGGCAGATCAGAGGAGTGGTCCCGGCAGATGAGGGAAGTGGAGTGGTCCCAGCAGACAAAAGGAGTGGTCCTGGCAGATGAGAGGAGTAGTCTCTGTAGATGAGAGGAGTGGTCCTGGCAGATGAGAGGAGTGGTCCTGGTAGATGAGAGGAGTGGTCTTGGCAGATGAGGGGAGTGGTCCTGGAAGATGAGAGGAGTGGTCCTGGCAGATCAGAGGAGTGGTCCCGGCAGATGAGGGAAGTGGAGTGGTCACGGCAGATGAGAGGAGTGGTCCTGGCAGATGAGAGGAGTGGTCCTGGCAGATGAGGGGAGTGGACTTGGCAGATGAGAGGAGTGGTCCTTGCAGATGCGAGGAGTGGTCCTGGCAGATGAGAGGAGTGGTCTTGGCAGATGAGGGGAGTGGTCCTGGAAGATGAGAGGAGTGGTCCTGGCAGATCAGAGGAGTGGTCCCGGCAGATGAGGGAAGTGGAGTGGTCCCGGCAGATGAGAGGAGTGGTCCTGGCAGATGAGAGGAGTGGTCCTGGCAGATGAGGGGAGTGGACTTGGCAGATGAGAGGAGTGGTCCTTGCAGATGCGAGGAGTGGTCCTGGCAGATGAGAGGAGTGGTCTTGGCAGATGAGGGGAGTGGTCCTGGAAGATGAGAGGAGTGGTCCTGGCAGATGAGAGGAGTTGTCCCGGCAGATGAGGGGAGTGGTCCTGGCAGATGAGAGGAGTGGTCCTGGCAGATGAGGGAAGTGGAGTGGTCCCGGCAGATGAGAGGAGTGGTCCTGGCAGATGAGAGGAGTGGTCTTGGCAGATGAGGGGAGTGGTCCTGGAAGATGAGAGGAGTGGTCCCGGCAGATGAGGGAAGTGGAGTGGTCCCGGCAGATGAGAGGAGTGGTCCTGGCAGATGAGAGGAGTGGTCTTGGCAGATGAGGGGAGTGGTCCTGGAAGATGAGAGGAGTGGTCCTGGCAGATCAGAGGAGTGGTCCCGGCAGATGAGGGAAGTGGAGTGGTCCCAGCAGACAAAAGGAGTGGTCCTGGCAGATGAGAGGAGTAGTCTCTGTAGATGAGAGGAGTGGTCCTGGCAGATGAGAGGAGTGGTCCTGGTAGATGAGAGGAGTGGTCTTGGCAGATGAGGGGAGTGGTCCTGGAAGATGAGAGGAGTGGTCCTGGCAGATGAGAGGAGTGGTCTTGGCAGATGAGGGAAGTGGTCCTGGAAGATGAGAGGAGTGGTCCTGGCAAATGAGAGGAGTGGTCCTGGCAGATGAGAGGAGTGGTCCTGGCAAATGAGGGGAGTGGTCCTGGAAGATGTGAGGAGTGGTCCTGGCAGATGAGAGGAGTGGTCCCAGCAGACAAAAGGAGTGGTCCTGGCAGATGAGAGGAGTAGTCTCTGTAGATGAGAGGAGTGGTCCTGGTAGATGAAAGGAGTGGTCCTGGTAGATGAGAGGAGTGGTCCTGGCAGATGAGAGGAGTGGTCCTGGCAGATGAGAGGAGTGGTCCCAGCAGACAAAAGGAGTGGTCCTGGCAGATGAGAGGAGTAGTCTCTGTAGATGAGAGGAGTGGTCCTGGCAGATGAGAGGAGTGGTCCTGGCAGATGAGAGGAGTGGTCTTGGCAGATGAGGGGAGTGGTCCTGGAAGATGAGAGGAGTGGTCCTGGCAGATCAGAGGAGTGGTCCCGGCAAATGAGGGAAGTGGAGTGGTTCCGGCAGATGAGAGGAGTGGTCTTGGCAGATGAGGGGAGTGGTCCTGGAAGATGAGAGGAGTGGTCCTGGCAGATCAGAGGAGTGGTCCCGGCAGATGAGGGAAGTGGAGTGGTCCCGGCAGATGAGAGGAGTGGTCCTGGCAGATGAGAGGAGTGGTCTTGGCAGATGAGGGGAGTGGTCCTGGAAGATGAGAGGAGTGGTCCTGGCAGATCAGAGGAGTGGTCCCGGCAAATGAGGGAAGTGGAGTGGTTCCGGCAGATGAGAGGAGTGGTCCTGGCAGATGAGAGGAGTGGTCCCGGTAGATGAGGGAAGTGGAGCGGTCCCGGCAGATGAGAGGAGTGGTCTTGGCAGATGCAAGGGTGTGGTTCTAGGAGAAATAACAGTGTTTTTCTAGAACATGAGAGGGTGTGGTCCTGATAAGAGGGGGTGTGGTTTGGTGAGGAGAGTAAAGAATCTTTGGAAAGTGTATTATGGTAGAGCAGTGGATGTACTCCTGGTAGGTTATTAGGTGTGGTCCTGACTTAGGGATCACAAACATTCTGTTAGACTTATATACCGAGTGAGATCTTTTCCCAACAATAGAGCTGAGTGTGTTCTCTTTAACGATCATATTATCTGTATCTGGTGGGTTAGGTGGGTCCAGTGGTTGGATCAGTAGAGGTGGGTTGAGTAGTAACAGCAAATGGGGGATACCCTTTTTCTGCAGGAATAAGAGATTTGAGTATAAATATCTCATATGTATTGTGTGGTGCAACATATAAACCACACAATAATACACCATACACAAGATGTGCATTGTACATAATACAACACTCACTCACACACGCACACACACAGAGTGGGTGAAGATGGTGAGGGACAACTCCATGAATGAAGAAAGTGGAAAATTTCAAGTTTAGAGACAATTGTCAAACTCTATCACCAATATCACAGATGAGCACATGTAGTGAATATTGAAACAAGTATATGTAGTGAGTTTGGGGATACATGCAGAAGTGAATTCAAACAAATACATGGAGGCAATCAATAATGCACTGTACTATACACTTATGAATCCAATAAGGACCTGACCACATTCAAACTCATGAACACTTACTGGTCAGGAGGTCCAATTCCTCCTTCATAGCTCTCCCGAGCCCACTCATCTTAGGGTAGCCGGGTATGCTCCTCATCACCTCACACAGTTTACTGATACTGTCGGGATTGGCATGCCTCTGGAGGTGAATGAGAAGTTTATCGGTTCCTTCTTCCACACTACAGTTGGTAATACGATAAGCAACAGCTGGAGAGATGACTTCCTTGATTTGTAGTCTTGACACAATAGCGTGTGAGTCAACATTGTGGAGGAACCTTTCAATGAACTTGTTCATGAACGCCTTAGAGTCAAATACTCCACCTGCACACAAGAAAGGATATGTTCTGCCATATGTTACGCACTAACAGTTCACGCTTTCTGTAACGGTAAATAGCGGATCCGTTAACCTAGAACATTAAACGAAATTATCATTGCCTTATTTGCACCGTACTGCATGTACAGGCATGCATGATGTATGTATGTACAGTACACCCTTACATGCATTTGTACACAAGCGTGCACACATGTACACACACACACACACACACACACACACACACACACACACACACACACACACAAAAACACACACCATGAAGACTTTTCATATGCAATGTCGTCTGCATCACAGTGGACTGGGTCTTGTCCTGTAACAAAGTATTAGAAAAGATGATGAATTCCCATTTCCAATCTAGTCATCTCCAGAAATATGCAACAAACATAGTCACACTTACGTACTTGTGAAGATGCTAGTTCTTCTACAATCTTGGCTGTGATGTCATCAACAGTATTCTTTGTCTCAAAGTGACCTATGGCATCAAGTAGGGTCTTCCATGTCACCTGGCTGCCGTGTTTCAACCAGTGCTTCAACATGGAGTAGTAAGCCTCATCATCACTTGAAGCTTCCTCACCAAGTCTGTCCAGTTCACCCTCATCTACCTCCAAGAGATTTCCCACTCTTTCCCATTTGTCTTTGTGTTGTAGTTTGGACAGAACATGCTTGTCTATGAGTGAACGACTGGGTCTTCCTCCCATGATCCTGTTGGCATCACTAATCTCTTCCCCTCCCACTAACTGGTAACCCAAAAAAGATAAGATCCTTAAAGTGGCTTCTTTACCAACTTCGTCACATTTAAATAGCTCTTTCACAGCCAGGAAAGCACCTATGTACTTCTGTTCCATCTGTTTTGGTAGGTTGGCCCACAGACCAGGTCCACCACCTGCTCTCTCGATCATACTGGCAATGTCGTGAAAGTCAAACTGACGAGCTATGTCCAGGGGACTTAGTCCGTTAGGAAAGAGTTCGTTAACTGTATACTTTGTAGATGAGTGAGAGATTAGCTTGTCTATGAAGACTTTGTAGTCCTTGGCACCTCTCTTGATACTATTTCCCACAGAGTAATTAATTAAGATCTTACATACTATCAAAGAAATGTGCAGTGGAGAGAGAGGACATTCATCTTGTAAATGAAGCCTTTGAAAGATATTAACTGTTTGAAAAGGGAAGTAGTGACACAAAACATTATTTGTCATGGACCATGTTTGATGGGCTGCTTCAGTGAACATACTCTCATCTCTGGAAAGTGTTGTTATCACCAGTGGATCACCTGTGAAGGAACCTAAAATCAAGAGCTTACAAGGATCAAGAAGATTCCTATTCTTGAGAGAGAGAATGGATTCTCTGATGCTATCTCCAAGGTCATTGAACCCACAGGCCTTACAGAGTTCACGTAATTTGTTCATCTGTCCACACATTACAGCTACTTCAAACATGGAAAGACCATAATGGTTTTGAGTAGTAACATTACAATGTTTGGAAATCAAAAATTTCACAATTTCCACATGGCCTTCTCCAGCTGCCCACACTAAAGGAGTCAGACCCATGGAATTACAGCAATCAATAGGATTATTATCAGGTACACATACCAGTTGATTAGATAAATCTACCTCTGATTCAGTGGCCATTGGGTGTTGTGGATTATATTGCTCATATATTGCATCTGATAATACTGTCACTACTTGTACAGAACCACTAAGAACTGCCTGATGTAGAGGAGTTCCAAAAACACCTGCCATTATGTCTGGATTAGCTCCCAACCTCAGGAATTCACGCACTGCTTCCAGTTTGCCTTTCCACGCTGCTGAATGGAGGGGAGTGTAGCCATTAGCATCTCCATTGATATCCAAACCATATTCTACCAACCAACCTACTAATTCAACATGACCACCTTGGGCAGCAAAATGTAGGACACTTTGACCACTACTGCTCAATACATCAATTGGACAACCTTCATCCAATAAAACTGACATTACCTTCTTGTGACCACCCAATGCAGCTTGATGTAGTGGAGTCCCGTAAGTACCAACAACCTTTGTCATTGATGTCTTTCCACCCAATCTCAGCAATTCATGGACTGCTTCCAGTTTGCCTGCAGCAGCTGCTGAATGGAGGGGAGTGTTGCCATTAGCATCTCCTCTATTGACATCCAAACCACATTCTACCAACCAACCTACTAATTCAACATGACCACCTTCGGCAGCGGCATGTAGGACACTTTGACCAATACTGCTCACCACATCAATTGGACAACCTTCATTCAGTAAAACTGACATTACCTTTTTGTGACCACCAAATGCAGCTTGATGTAGTGGAGTCCCACAAGTACCAGCAACCTTTGTCATTGATGCCTTTCCACCCAATCTCAGCAATTCATGCACTGCTTCCAGTTTGCCATTACACACTGCTGAGTGGATGGGAGTGTAGCCATCAGCATCAACTCTATTGACATCCAAACCACATTCTACCAACCAACCTAGTAATTCAACATGACCACCTTTGGCAGCAAAATGTAGGACACTTTTACCAACACTGGTCACCACATCAATTGGACAACCTTCATCCAGTAAAACTGACATTACCTTTTTGTGACCACCAAATGCAGCTTGATGTAGTGGAGTCCCACAAGTACCAGCAACCTTTGTCATTGATGCCTTTCCACCCAATCTCAGCAATTCATGGACTGCTTCCAGTTTGCCTGCTTCAGCTGCTAAGTGGAGGGAAATGTTGCCATCAGCATCTCCTCTATTGACATCCAAACCATATTCTACCAACCAACCTACTAATTCAACATGACCACCTTGGGCAGCGGAATGTAGGACACTTTCACCAATACTGCTCACCACATCAATTGGACAACCTTCATCCAATAAAACTGACATTACCTTCTTGTGACCACCCAATGCAGCTTGATGTAGTGGAGTCCCACAAGTACCAGCAACCTTTGTCATTGATGCCTTTCCACCCAATCTCAGCAATTCATGCACTGCTTCCAGTTTGCCATTACGTGCTGCTGAATGGAGGGGAGTGTAGCCAATAGCATCTTCTCTATTGACATCCAAACCACATTCTACCAACCAACCTACTAATTTAACATGACCACCTTGGGCAGCGGAATGTAGGACACTTTGACCAATACTGCTCAATACATCAATTGGACAACCTTCATCCAATAAAACTGACATTACCTTCTTGTGACCACCCAATGCAGCTTGATGTAGTGGAGTCCCGTAAGTACCAACAACCATTGTCATTGATGTCTTTCCACCCAATCTCAGCAATTCATGGACTGCTTCTAGTTTGCCTGCAGCAGCTGCTGAATGGAGGGGAGTGTTGCCATTAGCATCTCCTCTATTGACATCCAAACCACATTCTACCAACCAACCTACTAATTCAACATGACCACCTTGGGCAGCAAAATGTAGGACACTTTTACCAACACTGGTCACCACATCAATTGGACAACCTTCATCCAGTAAAACTGACATTACCTTTTTGTGACCACCCAATGCAGCTTGATGTAGTGGAGTCCCACAAGTACCAGCAACCTTTGTCATTGATGTCTTTCCACCCAATCTCAGCAATTCATGGACTGCTTCCAGTTTGCCTGCTTCAGCTGCTAAGTGGAGGGAAATGTTGCCATCAGCATCTCCTCTATTGACATCCAAACCATATTCTACCAACCAACCTACTAATTCAACATGACCACCTTGGGCAGCGGAATGTAGGACACTTTCACCAATACTGCTCACCACATCAATTGGACAACCTTCATCCAATAAAATTGACATTACCTTCTTGTGACCACCCAATGCAGCTTGATGTAGTGGAGTCCCACAAGTACCAGCAACCTTTGTCATTGATGCCTTTCCACCCAATCTCAGCAATTCATGCACTGCTTCCAGTTTGCCATTACGTGCTGCTGAATGGAGGGGAGTGTAGCCAATAGCATCTTCTCTATTGACATCCAAACCACATTCTACCAACCAACCTACTAATTCAACATGACCACCTTGGGCAGCAAAATGTAGCACACTTTGACCACTACTGCTCAATACATCAATTGGACAACCTTCATCCAATAAAACTGACATTACCTTCTTGTGACCACCCAATGCAGCTTGATGTAGTGGAGTCCCGTAAGTACCAACAACCTTTGTCATTGATGTCTTTCCACCCAATCTCAGCAATTCATGGACTGCTTCCAGTTTGCCTGCAGCAGCTGCTGAATGGAGGGGAGTGTTGCCATTAGCATCTCCTCTATTGACATCCAAACCACATTCTACCAACCAACCTACTAATTCAACATGACCACCTTCGGCAGCGGAATGTAGGACACTTTCACCAATACTGCTCAATACATCAATTGGACAACCTCCATGCAGTAAAACTGACATTACCTTCTTGTGACCACCAAATGCAGCTTGATGTAGTGGAGTCCCGTAAGTACCAACAACCTTTGTCATTGATGTCTTTCCACCCAATCTAAGCAATTCATGCACTGCTTCCAGTTTGCCTGCAGCAGCTGCTGAATGGAGGGGAGTGTTGCCATTAGCATCTCCTCTATTGACATCCAAACCACATTCTACCAACCAACCTACTAATTTAACATGACCACCTTGGGCAGCGGAATGTAGGACACTTTCACCAATACTGCTCACCACATCAATTGGACAACCTTCATCCAATAAAACTGACATTACCTTCTTGTGACCACCCAATGCAGCTTGATGTAGTGGAGTCCCGTAAGTACCAGCAACCATTGTCATTGATGCCTTTCCACCCAATCTCAGCAATTCATGCACTGCTTCTAGTTTGCCATTATGTGCTGCTGAATGGAGGGGAGTGTAGCCAATAGCATCTACTCTATTGACATCCAAACCACATTCTACCAACCAACCTACTAATTCAACATGACCACCTTGGGCAGCAGAATGTAGGACACTTTCACCAATACTGCTCACCACATCAATTGGACAACCTTCATTCAGTAAAACTGACATTACCTTCTTGTGACCACCCAATGCAGCTTGATGTAGTGGAGTCCCACAAGTACCAGCAACCTTTGTCATTGATGCCTTTCCACCCAATCTAAGCAATTCATGCACTGCTTCCAGTTTGCCATTACACGCTACTGAGTGGATGGGAGTGTAGCCATCAGCATCTACTCTATTGACATCCAAACCGCATTCTACCAACCAACCTACTAATTCAACATGACCACCTTCGGCAGCGGAATGTAGGACACTTTCACCAATACTGCTCACCACATCAATTGGACAACCTTCATCCAATAAAACTGACATTACCTTCTTGTGACCACCCAATGCAGCCTGATGTAGTGGAGTCCCGTAAGTACCAGCAACCATTGTCATTGATGCCTTTCCACCCAATCTCAGCAATTCATGCACTGCTTCTAGTTTGCCATTATGTGCTGCTGAATGGAGGGGAGTGTAGCCAATAGCATCTACTCTATTGACATCCAAACCGCATTCTACCAACCAACCTACTAATTCAACATGACCACCTTCGGCAGCGGAATGTAGGACACTTTCACCAATACTGCTCACCACATCAATTGGACAACCTTCATCCAATAAAACTGACATTACCTTCTTGTGACCACCCAATGCAGCTTGATGTAGTGGAGTCCCGTAAGTACCAGCAACCATTGTCATTGATGCCTTTCCACCCAATCTCAGCAATTCATGCACTGCTTCTAGTTTGCCATTATGTGCTGCTGAATGGAGGGGAGTGTAGCCAATAGCATCTACTCTATTGACATCCAAACCACATTCTACCAACCAACCTACTAATTCAACATGACCACCTCTGGCAGCAAAGTGTAGAACACTTAGATCACTACTGCTCACTACATCAATGGGACAACCTTCATTCAGTAAAACTGACATTACCTTCTTGTGACCACCCAATGCAGCTTGATGTAGTGGAGTCCCACAAGTACCAGCAACCTTTGTCATTGATGCCTTTCCACCCAATCTAAGCAATTCATGCACTGCTTCCAGTTTGCCATTACGTGCTGCTGAGTGGATGGGAGTGTAGCCATCAGCATCTCCTCTATTGACATCCAAACCGCATTCTACCAACCAACCTACTAATTCAACATGACCACCTTCGGCAGCGGCATGTAGGACACTTTGACCAATACTGCTCACCACATCAATTGGACAACCTTCATCCAATAAAACTGACATTACCTTCTTGTGACCACCCAATGCAGCTTGATGTAGTGGAGTCCCGTAAGTACCAGCAACCATTGTCATTGATGCCTTTCCACCCAATCTCAGCAATTCATGCACTGCTTCTAGTTTGCCATTATGTGCTGCTGAATGGAGGGGAGTGTAGCCAATAGCATCTACTCTATTGACATCCAAACCGCATTCTACCAACCAACCTACTAATTCAACATGACCACCTTCGGCAGCGGAATGTAGGACACTTTCACCAATACTGCTCACCACATCAATTGGACAACCTTCATCCAATAAAACTGACATTACCTTCTTGTGACCACCCAATGCAGCCTGATGTAGTGGAGTCCCGTAAGTACCAGCAACCATTGTCATTGATGCCTTTCCACCCAATCTCAGCAATTCATGCACTGCTTCTAGTTTGCCATTATGTGCTGCTGAATGGAGGGGAGTGTAGCCAATAGCATCTACTCTATTGACATCCAAACCACATTCTACCAACCAACCTACTAATTCAACATGACCACCTCTGGCAGCAAAGTGTAGAACACTTAGATCACTACTGCTCACTACATCAATGGGACAACCTTCATTCAGTAAAACTGACATTACCTTCTTGTGACCACCCAATGCAGCTTGATGTAGTGGAGTCCCACAAGTACCAGCAACCTTTGTCATTGATGCCTTTCCACCCAATCTCAGCAATTCATGCACTGCTTCCAGTTTGCCATTACGTGCTGCTGAGTGGATGGGAGTGTAGCCATCAGCATCTACTCTATTGACATCCAAACCACATTCTACCAACCAACCTACTAATTCAACATGACCACCTTCGGCAGCGGCATGTAGGACACTTTGACCAATACTGCTCACCACATCAATTGGACAACCTTCATCCAGTAAAACTGACGTTACCTTTTTGTGACCACCCAATGCAGCTTGATGTAGTGGAGTCCCACAAGTACCAGCAACCTTTGTCATTGATGCCTTTCCACCCAATCTCAGCAATTCATGCACTGCTTCTAGTTTGCCATTACGTGCTGCTGAATGGAGGGGAGTGTAGCCAATAGCATCTACTCTATTGACATCCAAACCACATTCTACCAACCAACCTACTAATTTAACATGACCACCTTCGGCAGCAAAGTGTAGAACACTTAGATCACTACTGCTCACTACATCAATGGGACAACCTTCATTCAGTAAAACTGACATTACCTTTTTGTGACCACCCAATGCAGCTTGATGTAGTGGAGTCCCACAAGTACCAGCAACCTTTGTCATTGATGCCTTTCCACCCAATCTCAGCAATTCATGCACTGCTTCCAGTTTGCCATTACGTGCTGCTAAATGGAGGGGAGTGTAGCCATCAGCATCTACTCTATTGACATCCAAACCGCATTCTACCAACCAACCTACTAATTCAACATGACCACCTTGGGCAGCGGAATGTAGGACACTTTGACCACTACTGCTCACCACATCAATTGGACAACCTTCATCCAGTAAAACTGACATTACCTTCTTGTGACCACCAAATGCAGCTTGATGTAGTGGAGTCCCGTAAGTACCAGCAACCATTGTCATTGATGCCTTTCCACCCAATCTCAGCAATTCATGCACTGCTTCTAGTTTGCCATTATGTGCTGCTGAATGGAGGGGAGTGTAGCCAATAGCATCTACTCTATTGACATCCAAACCACATTCTACCAACCAACCTACTAATTTAACATGACCACCTTGAGCAGCGGAATGTAGGACACTTTCACCACTACTGCTCAATACATCAATGGGACAACCTTCATTCAGTAAAACTGACATTACCTTCTTGTGACCACCCAATGCAGCCTGATGTAGTGGAGTCCCGTAAGTACCAGCAACCTTTGTCATTGATGTCTTTCCACCCAATCTCAGCAATTCATGCACTGCTTCCAGTTTGCCATTACGCGCTGCTAAATGGAGGGGAGTGTTGCCATTAGCATCTTCTCTATTAACATCCAAACCACATTCCACCAACCAACCTACTAATTCAACATGACCACCTTGGGCAGCGAAATGTAGGACACTCCGACCACTACTGCTCACCACATCAATTGGACAACCTTCATCCAGTAAAACTGACATTACCTTTTCGTGACCACCCAATGTAGCCTGATGTAGTGGAGTCCCGAAAGTACCAGCAATGTTTTTCATTGATGCCTTTCCACCCAATCTCAGTAATTCACACACTGCTTCTAGTTTGCCATTGCGTGCTGCTGAGTGGAGAGGAGTGTAACCATCATTAGCTTGTACATTAGCAGAAACTCCTCCGGTAATCAGTTCTCTAATCACTTTAACATGTCCTCCTTCTGCTGCTCTATGGAGGGCAGTACATCCATGACCATCTGCTACATCCACTGGACATCTGCGTTCTAATATTGCTAACACAGTCTGCATATCACCAAGGTAGGATGATTGGAACAGCAAATCACGGACAGTCTCATCATCTAGTGCTGCTATAAACTCTACTCCAGTTCCCTTTTCATCTGAAACCTCTTCTCTCTGCTCACATTTAACATCCTCCACTCCACCATACTTCAACAGTTCTTCCTGTGTTGAATAGTTCTCACACATCACTGCCCTTTTCAATGGGGTATTACCTTCATAATCCAAATAGTTAACAGTGCTACTTAGACCAACCAGGACACCTATAGAAGCCGCTCCTCCACTTGTTGCAGCATGATGTAAGGGAGTGCGGCCGTGTCTGTCCACTGGATCAATACAGCAACCTCTCTCGTGGAGAAGCTTTATCACCTCAACCTGTCCATGTGATGCAGCATGATGGAGAATGGAACAACCCTCTTCATCAGTCAGGTCAGGTGATAATCCCAAATCGAGGTAATTCTTTACCAATACAATGTTCCCAGATTGGGCAGCCTCAAACACATCATCATCATCATCTACATCATAGTCTACTTTGTATTTCAGTTCTTGATTCACTTCTTCCATTCCAGAGTATTGTGGTGGACAGTCGCTCTTTGCAATACCATTTCCATCTGGTTGTAGTTCTTCAACATGCACTGTTCCTCCATGTACACCTTCTGTAGTGAACTGCACACCATGTGTAATACAGTGGGATTCTACTTTCTGTTCACCACTCACAGTACCATGGTGTACTACTTCCTGTTCTCCAATCACAGTACAGTGGGATTTTACTTCCTGTCCACTGCTAACAGTACTGCTGGATTCTACTTCCCGTTTACCACTGAAAGTACTGTTGGATTCTACTTCCTGTTCGCCACTCATGGTAATATGAGATTCTATCTCCTGTTCACCACTCACAGTACCATGGAATTCTACTTCCTCTTTACTACTCGTAGTATTGTGGGGTACTACTTCCTGTTTAACACTTGTAGTACCGTGGGATTCTACTTCCTGTTCACCAATTGTAGTACTGTGGGATTCTACTTCCTGTTCACCCCCATATTTTGAAATCACAGCATCTCCTATGGCTTCATCACCTTGTTGTCCACTAAACTCTACACCTTCTTTGACCTCATGATGTACACATATTTCAGAATCTTGTATATTTTGTGCTGTCAGTGTATCTGTACTGTCATCCTCATTATCAATATGATCTTTCTTTGGATATTTCGAGTCAGCCATTTTGTTATACTGTGTGCTGATTTCACACAATATCGTCAAGGCTACATGAATGATTAAAATAGACAATTATGCAAGTCTCCAGATACACTAAAGTGTGAAGGGATCATATTGAAATTAAAAATACAGTTGAACCTCAATATTCCAACACCTAAGGTCCTTTATAATCCAACATTGAGAGACATCCATCATTATAGACTATATTACAAAACCACCATAATCTGACAACCTTTGAAATCCAACATGTCATTTTGTTACCCATTTAGTGTCAGATTATCAAGGTTCTACTGTGTGTAGCAATCAATACAATAAATGGTTGGATTAGATTATGAGCTACGATTTGCTTGATCCTTTTCTTACAGTAAACATTCAATTTAATAGTTATTGAATATGTGCATATAATATTATTGTGGAACCTCTTTATAAAGCACACATTGGGACCAGCTAATTTGTCCACTGTAGAGAGGTTGTCCACTCTTCAGAGGTGAAAAAATGTATTAATTAATGTATTTATTGGGAGAGTCCTTTAATACAAGTTCCACTGTATTTACCCAGGCCTGTATTTACCTGTCAAAAATTCATTCACATAGTGAATATGTTAATTTGCCGCAAATCGTTTTTGAAATATTTGGTAGAAAATTTAATTGTTCAGCAGATTAACTGGATGCATATAACTGATTTTATATCATCATCATCACTGGTCTTTATAAGCCAAAATGGCCCTTAGACCTCAGAATAAATATATTTTTTCCAATTAATGGTGAATTATTAAATGGTAAATTGTAAATATAAATTAATAGCAACTAAACAGGAGGTGACAACAATGCAGATCTAAGTTTCATAGCATCATATATATACTTTGCTGAATGCCAAATCAAGTTTTCATTGGTGGATGTTATAATATGTAAATAGATTTATCTTTTGATGATAGGTACCTAAAACAGGAATTAGTTGCATTAGCTGTAGCAAGCATATTGTGCCTCAATTGCGAAAACCTTGGGCATGCAATTAAAAAGTGAGGCTCATCCTCGACATCTTTAAGATTGCATAGTGTACAAAGTCTCTCTTCAGGGGGAGTTGGGGGATGAGTGTGGTGACCGCTTTCAATTAGGAGAGTATGGTTACTTATTCTCAATCTAGTCATTACTTGCCTGAGCATAGGATCCTTGATAACAGTTAGATATTTTTCCATGTTGTGGAGAGGTTGCTTTAGCAGCCGATAGTATCTAAGTTTATTTCCACCTTTACCAGAGATACCCTACGGATTATTTAATTGGTAATTTAAATTCTTTAGATGTTGTTCTTGTGATCGTTCCTTTATCTGGTAAATGGTTGGTTGGCTCAATGTATAATGTTGAATCCTAGTGTTTTTACGTGATTTGATAAGAAGTAATACCATGAATGTAAGTCTTCATGTGCGAGCTTCGTGGATAGGCTCAAAGCATCAGTGAGTAAATTGGAGTTCATTTGGTTTCTTGCTTGCTCATAGTATTTTGCTACTGCTAAATTTATGTTATAAGAAATCGGTAGTAACCCTAGTACTGTAAATAGCTGTAGTGCTGCTGGTTTGAGATATTTTTAATGAGAATTTACACAATTTCAGACAGATTCATTCGAGACATTTAACATCATGCAGGCCCCATATCTCTGCATTGTACAGCAAGATTGGTTTAACAAGTGTATTGAATAATTTCATATGGATATTAATATTGGTGAAACCGAGTTTGATAATATTCTGTTGAATTGTATGGTTTTATTGGCATAGTCAGATAATTTAGTCAATGAGTAGGTATAGTTTCCTCTCCAATGTAGTCAAGTTCCTAAATATTTATAACAATCAGATATTTCTAACTTTTCTTCATTAATTGTCCATTCAAATTTTATGTGTTTTGGATTTTGTCCAAAAACAACGACTTTTGTTTTGTTTATATTGATGTTCAATGAAGAAGAACTGCAAAATTTTTGTAGAAGATTTAGGGATTCTTGAAGATCATGTGGGTTATCTGAGAACATTACAATGTCATCTGCAAGGAGTAGGCAGGATGTGGATTGGTTTAGTAGAGTTGTACGTTTTAGTAGTCTAGGGAGTTCATTTATATAGAGGTTGAATAGGAGGGGGCTCAAATTGCAGCCTTGTTGTAGGCCACGAGATACTGGAAAAGATTGGTGTAGCCATTATTTGTCTGAATGCATGATCTGGTCTTGCTGTATTTAGATTGTAGCAATTGGATAATCTGGGGATTTAGGTTCAACTTTAGCAGCCTGTCCCACAGTTTATTGATTGGAATACTGTCAAATGCTTTCTTTAGGTCAACAAAACAACAATAAAGTTTCTTTCTTTTGAGAATGTGTTTTTGGATTAGGGAGTTCAGAATAAATATGGCATCGGTGGTACGTCTTCCCTTTCTCCCGTCCTCCCTGATTTTATATCATATTGGTACTGGGGAATTGTGGTGGATACAAAGGTTTGGCAGATAAAGTGCTGGTGGATTAACGAGAATTCACTATATTTTGATATTGAACCTAATAACACAATAATGAATAAATTTCAACTGTAAAATTTTGTAAGTAATAACAGATACATACAGGCTCTATCACACACATGCACACACATGTATGTACACACATACACACATACACGCGGTAAAGCCCAACTCCCTTTCTCTCTCTCTCTCTCTCACACACACACACACACACACACACACACACACACACACACACACACAAAGATACACTCACAGTACCTTCAGTTGAGAGTGCTCTCATTGGAGAAGAGTCTGGTTCAAACTGAGCACCTTGAAATGTGCTTTGTCTGTTGAGAGAACTCTGTGTGCCTTCATCGATATCCTTGGAAGGTATCATTGATGAAGTACCTGTACATATCATCAGATGACATTTAATAGGTGTGGCAAGTAAGCGCGAACCCACACAGATGCATCCACACACACACACACACACACACACACACACACACACACACACACACACACACACACACACACACATACACACACACACACACACACACACACACACAAGTACACACACCTATTATTGTCTTTGGCTTCTTATTAGGTGGAGGTCCTTCAGTATCAGAGGGATACATCGTGGCGGAACCTAATAACACGATAATGAATAAATTTCAACTGTAAAATTTTGTCAGTACAGTAGAAACTATTTTACACAAAATATTGTTTAACACAAAGCAATCGTAAAAGCCAATAGCCTACCTGTACAAAAGTTGATCGTTTTAGCTGAAAATATACTGTTAACATGAAAGACTGAAAAGGTGACATCATATACCATTATATGCATATTAATATGTAATGACATCAGTAGTACAGGTGTAACCTTGTTTCAGGAAGATAGCAGCTGGTAAGAAGCAATGCTCTTATTCAATCCATTTCAAACTCAAGATTTTGAAGAAATAGACTCGAAGAAGCTTTCAAAAACAGAAATGTGCAAGAAGCATGGCATTCCGAATTCTACGCTATTGACATTTCTCAAGAATCGAGAGAAGATCGAGAAGGAGAATGCTAAATCCACTGGAGGTAGGAAGCACATTCGGGAATCTGTTCAATCCGGTGTTGATGAAGCTATTTACAGGTGGTTTCTAGCGGCACGCCAAAGTTTTATACCACTTAATGGGCCCTTGATGCTGGAAAAGGTAGATATGGTAGGCGCCAAAATAAACTGTGCATTCCGTTTCGTACAGCCGAATACGAAACGGTTGAACGGATCGTTCCATTTTCGTCATTTTTCCATCCGTCCGTACCGTTTTGTTTCGTTCCATTCCTTAGAAAACGAACGGTGTTGATCAACGCTAACTAACACATAACTTTATAAACGTGTGTACATTTCGTTGTGTGTCATTCAAGTCCGATTTACTCCGGAGAGATGTGCGATGAAGCAACCATAGTCTATAGCCATCAAGAAAGCAGAGTATATAAGTTCGCTATTCAAATGGTATCAAATCACCTACTATCCAAGTTCGTTTGAGAGCAGAAGGAATTCCTATTCCAACAGCGATGGGTCATAATTTTATCAAGAGGTGAGTTCACTAGATCGATCGATCGAGAAACGCCATTTTCTTCATTCCAGAAGATGTCTCCACTGCTTAGACGAAATCCATTTGTGGTAGTTTTATTCGGTACTAAAGTGACGAGATCTTCATAATCGAGTATCTAGCCGAATCGTTCTGTACTTTGATAGAATACGTTCAAATCAACACATTTCGTTCTCTCCGTCTTTTGGCAAGTTCTGTTTCGTTCCGTTTTCGTTTTTTTTCTGCAGGCAAAATGTACGAAGTTGCATTTAGACGGAACGAAACGCAAAGTTTATTTTGCCGCCTACCGTAAGTTCACAAAGGATCTAGGTCACAGCAATTTCAAAGCTACAGCAAGCTGGCTGCAACAATTTAAGGTACGAAAGGGGATCGTTTCGAAAGTCTTATGTGGTGAATCTGATCTGTTGATACAAGCATTGTGGCAAATTGGAAAGCTAAGCTCACAGACCTTTTGAAAGGATACTCCCTGGACTGTGTGTACAACATAGAAGAGACAGGGCTTTTCTACTAATGCTTGCCAAATCTTACACTTGCTTTCAAAGGTGAGGCATATTATTGGCGGAAGTTGTCCAAAAAACAACTTACACTGCTGCTAGTGGGGTTGGGCGATAGTAATTTTTGATGCATACGATTATCGTGCAGCAAAATATCACAAAATTCAATATTATCACGATATTTGACATACTAATGATAATAACCAAAATATGTCCAAACTAAACTTTTTAGTTATTAAATTATTCTCATTTCGACTCGCTCGTTTGATAATGTGTCATTACCCGTAACCGCAACAATGGATTTATATTATGCGAGAAAACATGGCCGTTTTCGAAACGTGGAGAATTAGAAATTGGGCTAGAATTCGAGTGCAACAGCTTCGACAACTGTAAAAATTTCAGCGAAGGGTCTTTTAAACCTAAGAAAGACATCCAAATAATTCAAGTGCAGGAGTCGGCAGTGCTATTGCTTCACACCAACTGTGATATATCGTCAATAATTATGATATATCGCGGGCTGGACAATCACTTGCGATACGATAATCGTGTAAATCATTATCGCGATATCATTGTATAACCGGTATATTGCCCAACCCTAGCTGCTAGGTGCCAATATGAATGGATCTGACAAGATAAAGCCCCTTATCATTGGAAAATCAGCCAAACCCAGATGTTTCAGAGGAAGTGGAAAGATACCTCTCCTGTATGAATCTAATAAGAGTGCATGGATGACTGGGATGATATGGATCAAATGGCTAAAAGGTTTCAATTCTAAAATAAAGAGACGTAAGAAAAAAGTCATCCTGTTCATTGACAATTGCCCAGGCCATCCGACAGTAGACAATCTGTCTCATGTCACTGTTCATTATCTACTGCCTCAAACGACATCACTCTTACAGCCTTGTGACCAGGGTATTATACAGTGTTTTAAGAGAAACTACAGACAGGCACTCCTCCATCACACACATGTACACACACACACATGTACACACACACACACACACATACACACACACATACACACACACACACACACACAAACATAACTAAACATGAGAATAAGATGTTGTTACAAAATCTGAAGGGCTTGGGTTGTTAGTGAACTTTGAACTTACACCTTGCGGTACATCTACTAAAATAACACACCACACAATATCATGCTAGTATTATCTCAACACACTGTACCTTCAGTTGACTGCATTTTCACTGATCAAGAGTCAGATTCAGGCAAACCACCTGGAAATATGCCTTGTCCAATAGGAGAACACTGTGTGCTTGTATCCCTGGTAGGTAGCACTTGGGAAGTACCTGTACATTCAGAAAACAACAAACCAACTTGAATGCAATAGTGTGTATGGGAATAAAATTATGTAAAAACACAAATGTATCCATGCACAAGGCCATAGGAAGCATTGAAAAGTAGTAAGGCTGTATAAAATAATTTTTTGCTCACAATAGCTCATACTAACATACTAGCCTAGATACCCTTTTACTGTGTAATACCGGTAATAGAGTGATGACATTCTTTTTGCTTGCAGTAGTAGTAGTAGTAGTAGTAGTAGCTGACTAGTTGATCAGTGTATACTACTGAATGGTATACAGTATAAGTGAATCCGGAATTTGCATGCATGTGTTAAGACATATCGTTAAGATATCACATATTAGTGACGAGGATTAACTCAGCATAGCGACTCATGGAACCACTGGACCCTTTCACCAGGGAAAGTAGGATTGGACATCATACACAGAGCATTTGGAACAGTATTTTGCTACAAATAATGTCCAAACTTCTGTCATACAGCGCGCAATACTGCTTAGTTCATGTGGAGCATCAACTTATCAAGTGATACGGAACCTGACAGCTCCAGACAAACCGACTGATCGGACATTAAAAGAGATTGTCGCACTGGTCAAAGACCATTATTGCCCTCCACCATCAGAAATAGTACAGAGATTCACTTTTTAATACCAGATCCCAAAGGGAAGGAGAAACTATTGCAGAATTTGTAGTGTAACTACACCGGTTAGCAGAACACTGCAAGTTCGCTGACACCTTAGATGACAAGCTCAGGGACAGAGTTGTCTGCGGGATAAGGGATGCCCACTTACAAAAGCAACTGCTGGCAGAATCAGACCTCACTTTCAAGAAAACATTCGAAATTTTGCCAAGCAACTGAGTTGGCTGCAAATAATGCTCACAACCTGCAGGTTGGGAAGGACCGAAAATCCAGAGGAAATGTCATGGCAATACAATCTGGAAGAGGACCATCCAGACCAGTAACCACTCTACAGTGTTAGCCAAAGCATCCACCAGGAAAGAAACAAGAGTCTTGTTACAAAGACACATCAATTAGCCTCAGACATCAGCTCTGGGGATGAGGAAGATGTTGCTGCAGTACTCCTTAGGATGTTGTCTATGAAGGTAGCACCCATCCAGGTAGTGGTGAACCTGGACGTATCGGACGTAACCATGGAGGTGGACACCAGAGCATCCGTATCGGTGATGAGACCATGTTTCAGAAGCTGTGGGAGGAAAACCGCCCAAAACTCAACCCCACAAATGTCAAGCTTAAGACTTACACAGGAGAACACTTCAACGTGTTAGGAAGTATCATATTTCAAGTAAAGTATCTGGAGCAGACAGAAGCCCTAAGTCTCTTGATATTTGGAGCTAGGGCCGGCCCTACCTTGCTGGGAAGGGACTGGTTAAAGCACATCTAATTAGACTGGAATCGCATTTCCTAATTTCCGAGCAGTAGCCCCCTCACGCTGGAGAGCATCTTACAGCAACACACAGCTGTCTTCAAAGAGGAGCTAGGAGTAGTACATGGAGTGACTGCCAAGATTCACGTAGACCCCCAAGCAACACCCAAATTTTGCAAAGCTCATCCAGTCCCATATACTTTGAGAGGGAAAATAAATCAAGAACTGCAAAGGTTGGAGAAAATGGCATCATTAAACCTGTAGAGTTTGCAGAATGGGCAGCACCAATTGTGCCCGTATTTAAGCCAGACAGATCAGTTCGCATTTGTGGTGACAATAAAAACCACAGTAAATCAGGTGGCAAGACTGGATACGTATCCCCTTCCTCACATAGAGGATATATTTGCATCATTGGCTGGAAGAAAACTTCACCAAGTTGGATTTAGCTCATGCACATGCCTACCAGCAAGTTCAGTTGACCGAGGAATCACAAAAGTTGGTCATGATCAATACACGTAATGGATTGTATGCATACAACCACCTACCATTCGGGATCACATCTGCCCCAGCCATATCCCAGAGGATAATGGAAGGTACTCTACATGGAGTAGAAATGTCACCGTGCACCTGGATGACATCCTCCTCACAGGCTCTCCAGAAGCAGAACGTTTACACCATCTGCAGGAGGTTCTAGCCAGGCTGGAGAAGGCAGGAATCAGATTGAAAAGGGACAATGTGACACAGCTAAGATCCTTTTCGGGACTTATCAACTACTATAGCAAGTTCCCACCTCATTCATTAAGTTTGCTAGCACCACTTTACCAGTTGCTCCAGAAAGCCCAAAGGGGATATCGGATTTGGGGAGAAGCCCAAACAAAGGCCTTTCGGGAAGCCAAGGAAGCTCTGAAGTCATCAAAGGTGCTAACACACTATGACCCTGATCAAGAACTCATTCTTGATTGTGACGCATCACCATATGGAGTTGAAGCAGTCCAGGACAGGACATCATGTCCAGGACGGGTCAGTGATACCAGTGGCATTTGCCAGCAGGTCACTAGCACCAGCAGAAAAGAAGTATGCCCAACTGGACAAGGAAGTACGTGCCATCATCTTCGGAGTGAAGAAATTTCATCAATACTTGTCAGGTCGCAAATTTACCATCTACTCAGACCATAAGCCATTACAACACATTTTTGATGAAAATCGTCCAGTACCGACAATGTCCTCCACAAGGATCCAAAGGTGGCCTTAACATTAAGTTCATACAACTACACCATTGAGTACAAGCAAGGGTCCCTGCATGCCAATGCAGACCTGTTGAGCCGATTACCTCTACCTGACTGTTTGCCACTCACAGCCTACCACAGATTGTTATATGAGACAATGGTACTGTCTTTACAAGTGCAGAGTTTCAAGAGTTTATGTCCAAAAATGGTATCCATCACCTAACATTATCATTCCATCCCTCATCCAATGGACTGGCTGAAAGGTATGCACAGACTTAAAAATTACATGAAAAAAGCAGCCACAGATTATCTTCAAAAGCAACTCTCAACCTTCCTACTATGGTATAATTCTACCCCTCATACTACAACAGAAACAGCACAGTTACTGATGGGTTGTCAGCTCATCACGTCATCTAGACCTCATGCACCCGAGTCTCTCAGACAGAGTGCACAATCCCATCAGAAACAGCACCATGATCAGCACAGTAAAGAGCGCTAGCAATCTACGGGTACTCTGGGATAGTCCACGCTGAAAAGAGGCTTACCAGTCGCTATTGTTAAGACGGTGTACCGAATTGTCGTCATTTTGGTTGTGATCGCTTCCTGCTTCTTGGTCGTTCTCATGGGCTAGTGGCTCAAACTGGTACGATTGTAACCCAAGGATTCCTGAATCCTCGATAGAACCCTCATATGTATCAGCGGAGCATCCGTTATCGTTGTATGAAGATGACTGGAACGATATAGCAACCTTGAAATCAGCTTTTTCTCTCTCCTTGCTATACTCAAGTATCTTCCAAGTACCCATAGTGACGTCATGGCCTAGATTCACTTTTTTCAACCGGAAGACCGGAAACGCCCACGCATAATTGGTTTTTTGGCCACTTTGCGCGCTTATAACTCCCCCACCGAGGACCAAATCCCCATAAAATGGGTATCATTGGGATTGTCTCATAGAGTATTAGCCATTTGTCAAATAAAAAAACGCGATAGTGGACCTTTAAGGGCTTCATGAACCTTTCTGCTTCAGCATTAGCTTGTGGCCAGTTTGGTGTTGTCCTCTGATGTCGAATACCTTGCTCTTCCATAAAGGTCTTGAAATCATGGCTAGTGAAAGGTGGGCCGTTATCACTTCGTAAATTCCTTGGTATGCCATGCATTGCAAAAATTCGTGCCAACTTGTTAATTGTGGTCTTTGCCGATGTGGAATGTACTATGTCTACCTCTGGGAACCTGGAATATGCATCTATTACGACTAACAGGTATTCACCCATTGGAAATGGACCACCAAAATCGATGTGGACAGTATGTCACAGTTCAGGAGGCAATGGAGACATTTGTAGTGGATTGGGATGCGGGTCTGGACCATTTGCTTGACAAGCCAAACACTCTCCGACCACTTTCTTCACCTCTTCATCTATTCCTGGAAACCAAATCTTCTCTCTAAGGAGCTGTTTGGTTTTAACAATTCATTTTAGAATCACGTTCGCATCGTTGTTCACCGTCAACTCTTCTCGAACCTTGTAAAATTGCCTCAACTCTGCGTTGTTCACTCCTGTTTCGTTATCCTGACACCTTGGTAAATCCCAATTGTCTTTGCGAATAAGATCTGCTAACTTTTGGAGCATGGTGTCTTCCTTTGTTGCTGCCTCAATCTCACTCAACGACATTGCCTTTTGAACTGCATGATCAGATAGGAAGTTGACATAGCATGACGCCCTTTTTTCCTCATGCCGAATTGTGTCTTGACTAGGATCTAGGATGCCTTGATAAAAAGTCGGAGGATTGCTGATTCCTCGGGTGTGGACAATGGAGAAATCATATTCTTGAAGAGGTAAATTCCATCTTTCAATCCTAACTGGTGGCTTTGACTCGGGATTGCTGAGTATCAACTGAATTGGCTTGCAATCCGTAAGAAGCGTGAAATGCCCTCCGTACAAATACAAATGGAGATGATCTACTGCCCAGACTATGGCAAGTGCTTCTTTCTCTGTTTGCGAATATCTCTGCTCTACTGGAGATAGTGATCGGCTAACAAAGGCAACAATCTTGCGGTCATCTTGTCCCTCTGTATGCTGTGACAGAATTGCCAAGAGGCGCCATGGAGACGCATCAGTAATGAGCTCTGTCTGCTTGTTCTTGTCAAAATAGGCCATGACAGTGGTACTTGTGAGCAAATCCTTGATCTTTTGAAATGCTTTTCGTTGTTGCTCTCCCCATACAAAACGGTTGTTCTTTTTGCTCAATTCTCGCAAAGGCATCGTGACATCACTAAAATTTGGGATGAATTTGGCACAATATGTAGCCATGCCAAGGAAGCTTCTCACTCCACTTGCCGACGTTGGTGGTGGAGCCTTGTGAATTGCCTGGACCTTTGCTGGATCCGGTGACACTCCGGTGGACAAGAATACGAATCCAAAAACGAAAGTGAACTCTTGCTGAACTCGCATTTTTTCTTGTTGAGGGGCAGTCCCATCTTATCAAATCGCTGGAAAACTACTTCTAGTGCCTTGTCGTGTACTTTTTAGGTCTTGCTGAAGACAATGATGTTGTCGCTCACATTCATGGCATTTGGGATGTCCCTGATTTGATCGCCTACCACCTTCTGGAACAATTCACCTGCCGAATTTGTCCTGAAGTTTTATCGTGCAAATCTCCTCAAGCCTTTGTGCGTTGCAAAGGTGGTGATACGTATATCTGCTTTCTGGTGATATCCAGACCTAAGGTCGAGCTTGGAGAATACCGTAGCGCCGTTGAGTGCGTGAATGAGGTCATCCACTGTTGGCATTGGGTGATGCTCTCCGAGGATAGCTTTGTTGGCCTCTCACATATCCACATACAGGCGTATTTCACCATTTTTTTCCGAAATGATGACTAATGGTGAAACCCAGGGAGTTGGACCTTCCACTGGTTCAATGATACCCTGTTGCTCTAATCTTTGAAGCTCGGATGCAACTTGTCGTCTTAAATGGAAGGGTATTCTTCTTGCAGGCTGTGCGACTGGTACTACTGATTCACTGATGTGCAACTTCACCTCGAAATCTTTCAATTTCCCAATGCCCTCAAAGAGACCTGGATACCTTCCTGCTATATGGTGACCTGTTGAAACGGCATTAATATTGATGTTGACCATGCCCAGGGCAAGTGCTGTTGTGAAGCTGAGCAGTGACCCGTATGCTCCTTGTACCACATGGATCGTTGTCTTGATGCTTTTGTCACCAACTCTGATGTCTTCATCAAATTTCCTTATTACTGCAAGTTGAGACTGTGATCCATTGGCGAAAATTTGTGTTGATGACGGTTGCAGGTCAATTGGCATCTTCTCTGCCACCCTTCCGTAGGTTTCTTTGTCCATGATGTTGGCTGAAGCACCCGTATCAATGGTCATGCTAACTTGGATGCTACCTATAGTGACTGTGATTCGTGGCACTTTCTGCTTGCTGTGATTTCGGGTTACGGTGTACAGATATTATTCATCACTAGTACTACTGCTGTAATCTGGACTTTCTGGGTTGGTAGAAACCTGGTGAACTCATGTCTTGGGTATGGAGGATGACATTTGTTGGGGTTGAATGCGCTTGAATTTGTCTGCTGTTGTGCTTCGGCATACTCGTGCAAAGTGATTCATCTTTCCACACTTGCGACACATCTGTCCCAACGCAGGACATGGATTGTCCTTATGAGGCCACGTGAGACCGCACTTCCGACATTGGCTATTGCCTGGTTTCTTCGGGAACACTGTAGCTGTCTGTTGCGTGTGACTACCTTTGGGTTTACCTTCACGGAGACGATGCACTGTGTCTTGTGGTGTCGCTGATGATTGTTCCATCCCACAAGCTTGTCGTTCACTGGCCTCTAAGGCTCGAACTTTGGCTAAAAGTTTTTCTAAGGTTAAATTGTCCTCTCTCAAGGCATAGCAATGTAGCTGCTTCGATTGACAGTGTTGCATTACAGCTGCTTTCAATTCTTTGTCTGCATCTGAAAACTCACAGGTAACGGCTAACTTGCACAAGCGGGCTACGTACTGATTGATTGTCTCACCATCTTGTTGAACAGCTTGTCGAAATTGGAACGTTTTGAAGTCCACGTTCTTCTTTGGAGCGAAATAGTTGTCACGCCTTTTAAGCGCTGTGGCATAAGTGTCTCCCGTGTCTGTAAACGTGTCGAATAATTTTTGTGTCTCCTGCCCGGCATGGTAAAGTAGTAAAGCACGCTTTCGCTTGTCGTCGGTGACATTCACGGCCGCCAAATAAGTCTCAAAACGACGCTTCCACGTCTTCCATCGTTGACTAAGAGAAGTCGGGTCAGCCGCAGGATCAAATGGAGGGAGCGGTGCAATATTGACTTTGTGCGCCATCGTAACTTTTTGACGTCTTGTAGTCCAGTTTCCTCATCGCCATTTATAGTATATCTTCTCCGATCGACAACGATTCAAAACTGTTCACCAAATTATTCCAAAACTCAATACATACACTTTACACATGTCAACTCACTGATATTATCTAATAATGTAAATACGTCACATTACGTAATAGGTTACTGAACGCTACAGTACCTTAATTCCGGACATTAAGTACAATGATTGGTTGAATTTATCCGAAAATTTAAATGTTAGTACCTTTGCATGTTTTGTAGATTGAGGACCAGTTTATTACCAAACTTGATTCATGTTGTATGTGTGTCTGAAATTAAGGCACCCTGCCATTTTCAAAGACTGTCCAACAAACAATATCAACTGCATACTGACGTGCACAGTCTATTGTTCTACACACCTCTGTCCCAGAAAAGTACATTGGATGGGGGAAATCCAACAAACTGGTTACAGGAAGTATTGAATTTCTCACCTCACAACAACATCCACTCAGTGCTGAGAACACTTGAACCAAAGGTACCGTCCGCAGTCCACACAGAGACAGGATGATGGACTTGATAAAATTTAACATCAACCAGTGAAGAGTAGGCTGTACAGGTGAAAGGAATGTGCATGTACTAAATTAAAAATATACAATACTACTAGCTGTGATTGAAGATAATGACCACAACTAGACGCATGACTGTGACATCATAGAAAATTCTGTAATCATTTTAAACGTTTGTGAACATGGAATTCAGCATAACTGTTGATTTTGATGTCCCTAATATAAACTAGGAATTGCCGACTCAACACAGAATTAATTAGAAAATCAGTTCCATGGGAAAATTGGAAGCGTTTGGCACTGTCATTTAAAGCCACCGAATATCATTCTTTTGTCACACACAAGCACGCACACACACACACACACACACACACACACACCACACACACACACACACACACACACACACACACACACACACACACACACACACACACACTGTACTTACATTTCACAGTAACTGTTATTATTGCCTATGTATATATATTAAATACAATTATTGAATCCTAGAATGATCCACAGTTGAAGGGAGTCCACACATCACAGCAGAGGAGGCTGGCAGGACAGACCACCTGTAGGAATCTCACACTCAGTTACGTCTACTAGTACGATGATAGGCGGAGTTTGGTGGATAGTTCGCTACGACCGTTCTATCTCCTCTTCTTCCTGACAATGGCAGTAGTCCCCTACGAAGCTTAAGTAGTCAGCTGGAGATCACCTACGTATAGATACAAAACTCAGCTGTGGTATAACGTACACACGTAGTGGTCAACTCAGATAGTGTGGGAAGATTGGAATTGGTTAGACTAGATCTAACCGAATGAACAACAAATAACGCGGTCTAAAGTTAGAGGTGTCTCTAAATAAAAATGATACTTTAAAACACACCACACCACAATCTCGTTTTGACTGGTACACACTTGGATTCTACGTTGAATACCACGTAAATGATAGTTTAACGGTCACCAACTGTAATACCTCAAAGAGGAAAGAACCGGATAAAGACGACAAATCACACGGTCTTCCTGAAAGTACACTGTACTTCGTTAATTATCTGTGGCTTTGGGCGTGGTTTACCCAGACGCTCTCCGCGCGTATATATACGGCTGTTCGATCGTAAACGCTAGTAGCTATTATTGTCACATGCAACCAAGTTACAGATTCAAAACTGGGGTGTATAGTGCATGAACCATAGATGTTCGGTGTTATAGGGTCGAGTATGACATTATTATGGTCTGGCTGCCCTAAATTTAATATATAATACACTACTAGGCACAGGTGTTTGGAATGGATGTGATTATATAGGAAATGTTGTTATATAGCTACATGGAGCAAATGCAATTTGAATAGTCCATAGATATCAATGCAAGTGTACATGGCACTAGCCTAGAAGCCCAGCAGTAGTATTATATTATTATAACTGTAGCAAGTAATTAAGTACATGTATGTAACTGTAGACTGCATATATGACATTGTAATAATATTATAGTGCATACTGTATTATACGTATACATATATAGAGTATTTGAAAATGTTATATAATTATGTTAATGTTGGATGCACAGTTTATGTGCAGTTTCTTTTGACCAGCTAGGTGTCTAGACCATCAGAATAGACCTATATTAAGTATAGATTTTACTTCCGTTATGTGACCCTTTAGTATATTATGCATCTATAACAGTACTGGAATACCCTAGATAGTAGAATAGCAGTATATTCACGAACACATGTACATATTAAGATTGTTATAGTATGAATGAGGACATGTATGCATTGTGGAAATTTATAATACGCTGATCTGGCTAGCGCTATAGCTAGGTAATATTATTATTGTAGATCTTTAGAGGCTGTTGAGTTACGTACATACGCAAGCATGCAGCTGTACATGTACATAAGTGTAGCTGTGAAGAGGCAGAGTTGGGTGCATCATGTAGCTATAGCTATGTAATATTATGTAATAATGGCAGTGCGTTGGTCTACAATATTAATATAATCAAATTTTGGAGTTGATGGCCATGCACATGGTTGATTCCCTCTAGATACTCTGCCCCCTCATATAGATACACATACTAGTAAGGACCAAGGATCATCAATAATAGAGTATATACCAATCAGCAGGATTAGTTTGTGATTGTTAGTGATCAATGGTTGTTGTGGTAGCACCCACTGACCAGAAACCAGCCAGAAGCAGCTACTGCAGTGCTTCTTCATTAGTAATTTAATTAGACATGCTTTGATGCGATTTATCCAATTGATGACATTGCTCACAATATATTATAGCAACTGCTGTACTGGCAGAGTACAAACCATGGAGTGATTTTGAATGTGTAACAATTCTCAAGGAACACATCACATACCCGAAGGACGCTGACAGCTGAATATGTTCAATGACTATAAAAACACAATTGATAAACTCTTGCTTCAACTCTTTAGACCTACAGTTACAATAAAAAGAACAGTTAATATGCCTATCACATATGCACTACTTGAAGGTGAATGTACTAGTTTGTGCATATGTACATACGTGTACGTACATATGCTTGAAGACATGTATTCAAATTTACCCTCTGCTCATCCAATATGCAGCTGTACAGTATGCATGTACTGTGCATATTGCTGCAAAGGTACATTCTGTACGCATTAACACAGCACATGCACAGCACATATAAATTATTTCTTGTTCGCGTATATTGTACATAAAATGTACAATTTCCAACAACACACACGTACATACATCTGGTGTGGGCTGCAGTAGTGTTTGCAGTACATGGGAAATGTGTTAAAACAAGTGACACTGTGACTCACCACAACATGTCCCACTTCTCTGACAAGTGCAGGACGTAGTGAAACATCAGATCAACAACACCTCTACGTATGTGGTAGCAACACAATAATCCAGTCACATACATTAGCACTATGTACTATGTAGCACTATGTTCAAGATGTTAAACGTAGAGCGTGCTTTTATAAACGCGTAGCTTGCGTGTACGGAATCTTCGCCTCGCGTGTTTGGAGGTGTCGGGGATTCGACTATAAAAGGGGGGGTGGTTACACACCGTGAAAACATTATTGAGCGCGAGTTTCAAACGGACGCAAAGAAGCTCTCTTCTAAAAAGGCTTCTTTTCGTCCTAACGATAGCTGTTAACAAGCACTAACTCTAAATAAAAATAACAACGCACGTTTATACACTAAACAATTGATTTTGATCTTTGTTGTTCGCTTTTCCAAGCAGAAATTTTACTTTTCGAAGAAATTGACGTATTGCATGCCTCGAACGGCTTACCATCCGCTAGCTGGCTTGAATAGCTGTAGAAGAAGAGAATTCCTTCGCTGCACGGCACGAAGAAAGACGGCGGAGTGTCACTGTGTGGTACGGCTTCAGCTACTCAAGTTGCGTGGTGTCTGCTAAATCGTTCGAAAGTGATTTTTTTTCTCGAATAAATCTGATCTAAGCTGACGCCCGACGATTTTAAACCTTCCTTTTTCCCGAACAGAACCGCCAAAGCTTCTCTGTGCCTCCTTTAGAGCAATTTTCTTCCCGTGTATACTTCCTCGTAAGGGTAACACGTAATGCCACATTTTGATACCGATTTTTTACGGAAATACCGTGTTATTATTACTATTGTGTGTTCATACAATTTCTATTACACTTTGGAGAATTTGTATAGTGTAGAGCACGAGTTAATGTATATTGTTTCTTCTCGAGGGAGAAGCATTAGGCGGCCATTTTGTTCCGTAAACTCCGTAAACGTGTGACCACCCCCCCTTTTATATGCGCGCTCTACGTTTAACATATGATGGAGACCCCTTGGTTTCACAATACCTGTTATTTCGAAGACCTTCAACAAATTTTGGCAATTCTACTACTTCATTCTCGTGAATTCTCTTCACTGTTCTTTCTGCTGGTTGGCCATAATCCAAATACATATCTCAACTTCATAGAAGTACATTCATTCACAGGGTCAACTCACCATGAGTGATGTCATCAGAAACATCATCTCTGTATGGGAAGGAAACACAGCTTGTACACGACATCAAGTATGTACATTTTCATGTAATGGATATGTGCATATTATGTGGTCCAAACATTATAGTAAGATTTATGCAAATTACTTATACTCCATAACAACTTCATTGGAGTACTGAAATGAGTACAACTTCAAAAAAATGATAGTATGTACACTGTACATGTTACCTTATATGGAACGTAAGAAATACCACTAAGGTAGTGAGTGTGTTAGTAGAATTATGATAGCAGGTGCCTGGTAGTCTATTGAAATTCAGAAATAACTACAGTCTGGAAATACATAAACCTAAGTCCCCACAAACTGTACACATAATATACAAAAGCAACTTCAATGTTTAACAGTATGTCAAAAATAGTATATACTGTACATTACATGTACGTACATAGCTACATATAAGAAATAAACATAGCTACGTACATACGTATAAGAATTAAACTACAGTTACATTGATCATGAGAGTGAAGCTATATAAAGGCAGAGCCAACATAATAGCGTTACAAAAGTGCAGTATTTACTATGTATGTATGTAATTGCATTGTATCATCACAACATGGAGGTGTTAAAAACAAACAGTGAGCAGTGTGTCTGGCCTGATGTACATCTGTGGGACTATAGGATATATACACCAAATGTGTTGTGACGAAGGATCATGTATGTAGTACAAACACATACGTACTTCATATGTTTGTGATGGTTCATCAAACACTAAGTACTTCATATGTTTGTGATGGTTCATCAAACAAGGCAAATTTGTCCAATTTTCAATATCCAACCTGCAGACAAGATTTAGTCAGCACAGACACAAACGTGCAACATTGTTATGAACGTACTTCATGTGGGGAGGAATAAAATTCTTGATTTTTTCCCATACACTTGACAATTCAACAGATTTTCTTGTGGGTTTTACCTGCAGTACATTAGATATGTGTACAATGTACAGTCGTTAATGCAACAATTTCTCCCAAAGACCAGCCTACACTTACTCTTGAAGATCTTCGCTTTGGTATGTAGTCAACTGGAAAATCAAGGATTCTTCGTTTCACTCCGACTTTCATATCTGTTTCACTATCCTTTCCAGCCAAATCACTGGCTACAGGAATACACAGTTACATGTAGTAGTTATACCTGCAGCCCTCGGCCAATCTATTCCTAACACTTAGTACATCCGCACAGTACACACCGAAACCGGGGTATAACTACTAGTCTAGTATGTACCCCGTAGGCACATTCATTTACACGGGCTGGTAGGCCTATCGATTGAGGTTTTCAACGAAGAGCAGCAAGAACTCAGAAGGCCTAATAACACTGCAGCAATCGTCGTTCGTTCGGTAAATTTTATACTCTCACGCTCGTTTCAGCAAGTCTCCTCTTTCGTTCGGTTAAGTTAATACTCCTAGGTTCGTTGTTTTGGCAAGTTTCCTATTTCGTTCGTTCGTTCGTTCGTTCTGTAGATATTCTAAGGCTCTTGGTTCCGGCAAATTTCCTCATTCGATCGGTAAATATTCTAAGGTACATGGGGCAAGCTTCCTCGTTCGCTCGGTAAATATTCCGAGGCTCGTGGGTTCGGCGAGTTTCGTCGTTCGCTCAGTAACTATCCGAAGCTTGTTAGATTAAATAATGCCACTTACAAAAAACTATCGCGAATGTATATACTCCTGTCGGCGCTTTTGTAGTTGATTGAAAACGCCCACGCATCGGGGTACATACATAGATCAGGATGAATGTATGCACACTACACAGAGAGTAGCAGAGGCCATTGGTTGGCTCAATGTTCTGAGCACTCACCACTTTCTTGTACGGAATCCATGTCACTTTCATCCATTTCAACACACTCTGTTAAGCACAAACAACACGTTTAGACAGATACAATGCATTTGTACTGTATGCTATACAATTGTATCACCTTTCTCAAGATCAGTGTAATCAAACATGGACTCCAAAGGAATGTGGGTATGTAGAGAGGACTGTAAGAACAGTATAAAAGACACTGATTGTACCATCTGTTTATGTACTGTATGTACCCATTGCATGGTCTTATGACCATACACTTTGCAGTAACAAGGGAAGCAAAGCTTATCAGCAATGCAGTGTCTGTACACCTGTTGTAGGTGTCTGCCAACATCCAGCCAATGGGGTTGGGTGAGTTTGACATCAATTGATGGTGATTTGCTAGTTGGAATGGGTTCCACATGCTCTCTACTACGCAATAAGTGTACATCCTCCATAACCTGCACATGGAACACACGTTGGACATTATGAAATCCCAGCAGAATACAAGCTGGAATTTGGAATTACATACGTAGCTAAACATGGTACGTCATGATTTAGTACATACAATACAATCTCAGTGTTGCTAAACAGTGTACACATACGGTACCTTGTTATATGCAATGGGTGTAGGTTGGCTTGAATACCTGAACAGACATACGTATGTAAAAGTAAATGGTTACAGATAACATATATGATATTATTCACAATACCCTTGTACACTGTCAACATTTACCTGTCACTTATGAAGTGCAGTGACAGGTGATATGGGACTACTCCTACACCCTACACCACTAGGTGCAGTCACCTAACCTACAGTACACACACACACACATACACACACACACACACACACACACACACACACACACACACACACACACACACACACACACACATCTTTTGATATGGATGAAGCTCTTGGTTCTCCCTACACACTCATTGTGACCAATATCACAGCCATTACATCACCTTATTGCAATCCACAGCATACTGTATACATGGGGCATACATACTGCATAGGGTATACCCATTGTATAAGGTACACACTTACACTGTGCATACAGTACGTACTTCCAGATTTCACTCTGTCCATGACACAAGTATGGTCGTTCCTTCACAATCCACTGAATGTAACATATACCTACACACAGTAGACAAAAGACATGATCCTAGGTTAGCATACATACGTCTACTGTATATAAATGTACATACATACACATGTACACACATACATATATGCCAGTATTTATGAATGCATGCATGCACATACATACATATGTACGTACATACGTATGTAAGGAAAAAACACATACTGTAAGTTGGTACCCATACACATACAGTACATATGAATCAGATTATGTAACTGCAGTCTGACTTGTACCTTCTTCGAAGTCATCCTTTACCTCCAAGGCAACCAATAATAGCTTCAGACAAGCTACAGACAAAGGACAGGACATGACAAACTACGTAGGGTCATATGTGTCATGATAGGTTGGTAGTTCAAAGGAAATATGCTTTGCTCACTTGTAGTTACCAATACAACACACACTCAAGTCCCTAACCATGCAGCACCCTTCCCATTAAATAATCAGACCAATATTTTCTGTCACCCACAATATCAGCAACTGTGAACAAAAAGCAATAATAAATGTGCCATCCCATGACACAAGATGTCCCTTCCAAACACGATGTGCAGCTAATACAGTCACACTTTCCATTATTACTGAGGGCGTCATAGCTAATACATATGAACCACCTTTTTTGTCCAGCCTCCTACATTTGAGAGCTACTAACACACACACACACACACACACACACACACACACACACACACACACACACACACACACACACACACACACACATTCACACATACACACACATTTACACACACACACGAACAGGCACACACACACACACACACACACACACACACACACACACACACACACACACACTCACACACACACACACACATTCACACATACACACACATTTACACACACACGCGTACACGCACAAGAAAATTAGCATAAAAGATGAAGTAAATAGTACACAATTGTATGTGTGATTTCTCCCACAACACATGCTCATACCTGGGTAGTCCTCAATGCTGAACAGCAGCCTGCACAGAGTGCTCAAACTGGGCCAATGAGAGGGACTGAGGTGGACGTTCTAAATATAAGCAATAAGTCAAACATTTAACAGTATTTCAATACCTCAACTACCACCTTGCACATGAGAACTGGGGAACACTGATACCTAGGAAGTACATTAGTACACCGATGTGGTATTGCTACAACTCCATCTTCACCAATACTGTAGTACATACTGTGCAAGGAGTGTCAAGGTGGCAGGCATAGTAGTGCATGCAATAAGCACCAAGGACCTTGGTCATATGTACTTTAGCAATACAGAGCTGCATCAAGTTCTGGCTAATCCATAATTTGACTATTTGATGTATTTACTGTAAATATGAGTGTAAGTGTATACTCAGTTCATATGATGTACATAAAGCATAGCAATGTATTCTCCCTAACAAAAGCCTTACATATTAAAAGGATTTAATATATAAGCACTTAATCCTTGCATTGTAGACACAGTTGAAATGTAGTTGTATCCAATGATAAGACATCAAATTACATGTACATAAATACTAAACTTCAACAGTGTGTCTGCATCATAACATTATATCCTTAGAATTGTAACTACAATGAGCAGTTAATTTCTTGAAAACAATGAGTCAGTTCAGAGACTTACTTGTTCCAGAGCCTGTCTAGCAACCATGAAGTCGCCCAACCTCATAGCGGTGGAGGCCAAATGATGCAGTAGAGTCACATCAGTGTTGTCCAGCTGGCATGCTTGTAGGAAGTGGCTGAGAGCAGTCTTGTCATCGGATTCTTCCAAGGCTATCAATCCGAGATTCTTCAAACAGGAATACTCCAATTTGAGCGACACTCTATCCAAAGGTGTACCCTTGCTATTCTGTTGGAGAGGAAAGCGGCTACTAGTGCATTGTACATATAACAACATTGAAATATAATTTAAAAGGCCTAATGATAAAAATTAGATATGGATTGAGTGGTTCATGGATAATTTGAAAGGAAACTTCATAGTCAATAAAGGAATATGTGTGGTGAAAAGGCTAGATTACAACATTCAGAAATTCAACTTGTGTAAAAGACCCAAAGAGTAGTAAAGTAACGAGAATGATGATCTGTGTGTAGTGTAAATCCCAGTGTCCTACATGCACTCCGCCAATCATTAGCATTAACACATGTAAAAGCATATAAATGCATTGTCAGTAGCCCCAGGGTATACAGGACACCAACACAAGGTAACCACGGCACCCTCAACCAGGAAGGCGCTCACCTCTGGATCCCCTACGTGCTTGGCTCTTGAATCAGTTATGAAAGGTGACTTCAAAAGTGCACCAAATGAATCTTTTGCCGAGCCAAGGTTCCCTTCATTGAGGTGCTTTAGTCCGTCTAAATGCAGCTGAACAGCCCTGGCTTCCTGCATGGATGTACATGAGTTGCAAATACTAACATTACAAAAGCAATCACTGGCAGCGGAAGATGATAACACAAGGACAGACTAGAGGCATTATTATCTGCCACATAAAAGAATGAGTGGTTACTCTTATATTCTACAGTTTGCTTAGTAAGTAACTTCACTCAGTCCTAGTTCATGTCACTACGTCCACCAGTACTGACCGTAAGCCTACATCAAGCCTGTACTTCTTATCAGAAGCACGGTGCTTAATGTGCCGTAATGTAAGGTAAAAGGATGGAGCTGATTTATTTCCAAGTCATTTGACAGTGGATAGATCTCACTATAATTTGCCTTGCCTGGTTTGTGAGCAATAAGACTTGAGAAGAATAAGACTTACATTAAATAATTTTAATATCAAAAATAATATGGTACCTTCGAAATTAGGCGCCCTTTAATTTCAATACACAAGTTTAGAAAATGTTTGTGCATTGCAATTACTATAGCTAATAGTGGTTAAGTATTTGCCAAAACTACATCCTCATCCCAAAGCACCCTTTCACCCTCCATTTATATCTATACGCGTATAACTCACTGATGTACAAGACACAAAATGAATAGGTACAATCCTTTCTTTGATAAAATCGTGATCTTAGTGAACAGAAACCATACGCGACTACAGATTCGATCTAAACTTACTTCAGCCTCTTTCGTAACTTTCGGAATGGTTGATTTGACGAACGAATCGAGACTTTTCTGCTTGAAGTTCAGAGCTTGTATGTTCATGTTGGGGGCTCCAACATTGGAAGAGGCGTTTAATGCAACAGCGATCGGTTCATAAACGCCAGTAGCTATTATTGTTGCGCGCAACCAAGTTACAGTCAACCAAGTATAATTCGAGTTGAAAAAAACTTCGTTGAGCTGCCGTCCCCCGCACACACACACACACACACACACACACACACACGCACGCACGCACGCACGCACGCACGCACGCACGCACGCACACACACACGCACGCACACACGCGCGTACATTGTTACTATGGTGTATATCATTGTACACTATTATAGAGTATTTGAAAATGTTAACGTTAGGTGCATATAATATGGTGCATACACGTGCAGTTCATGTCTCTTGATCAGTACACTATGTAGTGTCCCATCAACTGGGGACTAGGTTGAGAGATATGTATGGATGGTCCAGTACATTCACGAATAATTGCAAATTGTGTAATGTAACCACGTGCACATTTGTACAATAATATTACATCAAATCCGTATGACAATAATTATAATTGATCCTTCACTAGCACACAGTGAAGGTGGAATAAAATGAAATATTCACATAATACAACATATAATAATTATAAGTGATAAAATGTACAATTAAAATTATACAGATAAATAACAAGGATAAAAACAATGATAAAATAAATAAATAAAACACAAAAACACATTATTAGGAAAAATGTACACCAATTGAATTGTGACAGATGGCTCAGTCTCCTTGCAGCTATTCTACTGAAGGCTGCAATACTTCCACACTAGACACAAACTGATATACATTGCATCAGATGACCAGTACACGTACGTATACAATACAATACAATACATGTGTCAGTGTCCGTCTTGAGATGGATACAAGTACATCATCTTCTGATGAGTCAAGCCATGTTTGATGAGCACTACTTTAGTGTGTTGTTCCATAAAATCCTTCAAAAATGCTTCAATGATCAGCTGATGTACAAAATAAGGGAACACATACGTGTTTATGTAAGATGTACGCAATAGATAGTGGAAACAGTACACAACACACACACACATGGTACATACTATGTATAATAGTATATTCAGTACATAATACACTTGTATCCCAGTGCGAGGTGAGATCAAAGGCGCCGCTGTGTGTCTATATCCTGTAGAGACACAGCTGGGGTCTATCAGACTCTATAGACACCTGATCACAGGCTTAATTCGATACTTCCTAAAACAGTGCACTAATTAATAACACTCCATTATTGTCATGGCAACGCAACACAGAAAAGCAGAGCAAAGTACGCAGCAATCCAATCGCTAAAGTTCTTCACTGTCCATTTCTTATTCTTCGCCGTGTTATTTTTTTGGTACAAACGACTTCTTTGAAACTTCGAAGTTCTCTTTTGATGGCAGGTCGGCAAATTGGCTCCTTTTCTTCTCCGATTCTTCTAGAAAACAAGTGCCTTCTTCCATTAGCTTCGCTCAGATGCTGACATCCGGCCGTAGGTAGAACAGCAGAGGTCTGTGGTGGCTCGTTTTCTTGTAAAATTTTGTCAAGTACTTCTGAAACTCCTCTTCTTCCTCTTTATGCTTCACTAACGTATATAGCCGCCAATCTAAACACTCATTTGAGATGTACTCGCACGACATTCTTCTTCTCTGATCCGTTCAAGCGATATTGATACCAACGCGTAAACAAACTCGAGCCTATTCTTACAGTTGCTGGGATACAAGTGAGTTGTACCACCTTTCAGCAGGGTACATGGGAATAAACAGATTAGATAGACCCCTCGGGCTCCGCCCTCATGGACTATCTAATCTGACTATTTCTCATGTACCCTGCTGAAAGGTGGTACAACTATTACATGTGGTACGTACAGTACACATTATACAGTACACCAGTCTAGATACAGTATGGGACTTCATGCCTGTGTACACATGCATGCACTCACACCACACCACTCCCTTACACACTGTACACAATAAAATGTACCTTTACACTCACTATCATCTCACAGCATTCTGATAGCTGTTAGAATGGATTGACAGGGAAATACTGAGCAGGATTATCAACATGGATACCAGAGAAAGGACATGGTCACCTGGAGGTAGAGGACAAACATAACAGTACACTCCATTTTCTACACAGAAGTCATCCAGTCACCAACAACTAATCAGGATCTCCCTTGAGAGGTAGGTAGTGCACAGGAGGGTGTGTGGTCCGGCTAGATGAGAGGGTGTGGTCCTAGCAAAGGAGAGGGTGTAGTCCTGGTACTTGAGAGAGGTGGTCCTTGCAGATGTGAAGGTGTGGTTCTTGCAGATGAGAGGAGTGGCCCTGGCAGATGAGAGGAGTGGTCCTGCAGATGAGAGGAGTGGTCCTACAGATGAGAGGAGTGGTCCTGGAAGATGAGGGGAGTGGTCCTGGTAGATGGGAGGAATGGTCCTTGCAGATGAGAGGAGTGGTCCTGGCAGATGAGGGGAGTGGTCCTGGCAGATGTGAGGAGTGGTCCTACAGATGAGAGGTGTGGTCCTGGTAGATGGGAGGAGTGGTCCTTGCAGATGAGAGGAGTGGTCCCTGCAGATGAGGGGAGTGGTCTAGGCAGATGAGAAGAGGTGGTCCTGGCAGATGAGAGGAGTGGTCCTGGCAGTGAGAGGAGTGGTCCTGGAAGATGTGATTAGTGGTCAAATGAGATCTTGAAGAGTGGTCCTGGCAGATGTGAGGAGTGGTCCTGGCAGATGAGAGAAGTGGTCCTGGTAGATGGGAGGAGTGGTCCTTGCAGATGAGAGGAGTGGTCCCTGCAGATGAGGGGAGTGGTCTAGGCAGATGAGAAGAGGTGGTCCTGGCAGATGAGAGGAGTGGTCCTGGCAGTGAGAGGAGTGGTCCTGGTAGATGTGATTAGTGGTCAAATGAGATCTTGAAGAGTGGTCCTGGCAGATGTGAGGAGTGGTCCTGTCAGATGAGGAGTGGTCCTGGCAGATGAGAGAAGTGGTCCTGGCAGATGGGAGGAGTGGTCCTGGTAGATGAGAGAAGTAGTCCTGGCAGATGGGAGGAGTGGTCCTGTCAGATGAGAGGAGTGGTCCATGCGGATGAGAGGAGTAGTCCTGGTAGATGGGAGGAGTGGTCCTGGCAGATGAGAGGAGTGGTCCTGGCAGATGAGAGGAGTGGTCCATGCGGATGGGAGGAGTGGTCCTGGCAGATGAGGGGAGTGGTCCGGGCAGATGAGGGGAGTGGTCCGGGCAGATGGGAGGAGTGGTCCTGGCAGATAAAGGGAGTTGTCCTGTCAGATGAGAGGAGTGGTCCAGGCAGATGAGAGGAGTAGTCCTGGTAGATGAAGGGAGTGGTCTCTGTAGATGAGAAGAGTGGTCCTGGCAGACGAGAGGAGTGGTCTCGTCAGATATGAGGAGTGGTCCTGGTAGATGAGAGGAGTGGTCCTGGTAGATGAGAGGAGTGGTCCTGGCAGGTGGGAGGAGTGGTCCTGTCAGATGTGAGGAGTGGTCCAGGCAGATGAGAGGAGTAGTCCTGGTAGATGAAGGGAGTGGTCCGGGCAGATGAAGGGAGTGGTCCTGTCAGATGAGAGGAGTGGTCCATGCGGATGAGAGGAGTAGTCCTGGTAGATGGGAGGAGAGGTCCTGTCAGATGAGGGGAGTGGTCCGGGCAGATGGGAGGAGTGGTCCTGGCAGATAGAGGGAGTGGTTCTGTCAGATGAGAGGAGTGGTCCAGGCAGATGAGAGGAGTAGTCCTGGTAGATGAGAGGAGTGGTCCTGGCAGATGAGGGGAGTGGTCCTGGTAGATGAGGGGAGTGGTCCTGTCAGATGAAGGGAGTGATCCTGTCAGATGAGAGGAGTGGTCCAGGCAGATGAGAGGAGTAGTCCTGGTAGATGAAGGGAGTGGTCCGGGCAGATGAAGGGAGTGGTCCTGTCAGATGAGAGGAGTGGTCCATACGGATGAGAGGAGTAGTCCTGGTAGATGGGAGGAGTGGTCCTGGCAGATGAGGGGAGTGGTCCGGGCAGATGGGAGGAGTGGTTCTGGCAGATAAAGGGAGTGGTCCTGTCAGATGAGAGGAGTGGTCCAGGCAGATGAGAGGAGTAGTCCTGGTAGATGAAGGGAGTGGTCTCTGTAGATGAGAAGAGTGGTCCTGGCAGACGAGAGGAGTGGTCTCGTCAGATATGAGGAGTGGTCCTGGTAGATGAGAGGAGTGGTCCTGGTAGATGAGAGGAGTGGTCCTGGTAGATGAGAGGAGTGGTCCTGGCAGGTGGGAGGAGTGGTCCTGTCAGATGTGAGGAGTGGTCCAGGCAGATGAGAGGAGTAGTCCTGGTAGATGAAGGGAGTGGTCCGGGCAGATGAAGGGAGTGGCCCTGTCAGATGAGAGGAGTGGTCCATGCGGATGAGAGGAGTAGTCCTGGTAGATGGGAGGAGTGGTCCTGGCAGATGAGGGGAGTGGTCCGGGCAGATGGGAGGAGTGGTCCTGGCAGATAGAGGGAGTGGTTCTGTCAGATGAGAGGAGTGGTCCAGGCAGATGAGAGGAGTAGTCCTGGTAGATGAAGGGAGTGGTCCGGGCAGATGAGAGGTGTTATCCTGGTAGATGGGAGGAGTGGTCCTGATAGATCAGGGGAGTGGTCTCTGTAGATGAGAGGAGTGGTCCTGGCAGATGAGAGGAGTGGTCTCTGTAGATGAGAGGAGTGGTCCTGTCAGATGAGAGGAGTGGTCCTGATAGATCAGAGGAGTGGTGTCTGTAGATGAGAAGAGTGGTCCTGGCAGACGAGAGGAGTGGTCTCTGTAGATGAGAGGAGTGGTCCTGGCAGATGCGAGGAGTGGTCCTGGTAGATGGGAGGAGTGGTCCTGGTAGATGAATGGAATTGGTCCTGTCAAATGAGAGGAGTGGTCCTGGCAGATGAAGAGAGTGGTCTCGTCAGATGTGAGGAGTGGTCCTGGTAGATCAGAGGAGTGGTCTCTGTAGATGAGAAGAGTGGTCCTGGCAGACGAGAGGAGTGGTCCCTGTAGATGAGAGGAGTGGTCCTGGCAGATGTGAGGAGTGGTCCTGGTAGATGGGAGGAGTGGTCCTGGCAGAAGAAGGGATTGGTCCTGTCAAATGAGAGGAGTGGTCCTGGCAGACGAGAGGAGTGGTCCTGGCAGATGAAGGGAGTGGTCTCGTCAGATGTGAGGAGTGGTCCTGGCAGAAGAAGGGATTGGTCCTGTCAAATGAGAGGAGTGGTCCTGGCAGACGAGAGGAGTGGTCCTGGCAGATGAAGGGAGTGGTCTCGTCAGATGTGAGGAGTGGTCCTGGTAGATCAGAGGAGTGGTCCTGGTAGATGAGAGGAGTGGTCCTGGCAGGCGGGAGGAGTGGTCCTGTCAGATGTGAGGAGTGGTCCTATCAGATGAGAGGAGTGGTCCCGGTAGACGAGAGGAGTGGTCCTGGCAGATGAGAGGAGTGGTCCTGTCAGATGTGAAGGGTGATCCTATCAGATGAGAGGAGTGGTCCCGGTAGATGAGAGGAGGGGTCCTGGAAGATGAGAGGAGTGGTCCTGGCAGACAAGAGGAGTGGTCCTGGGAGATGAAAGGAATGGTTCTGGTAGATGGGAGGAGTGGTCCTGGTAGATGGGAGGAGTGGTCCTGGTAGATGGGAGGAGTGGTCAGATGAGATCTTGAGGAGTGGTCCTGGCAGATGGGAGGAGTGGTCCTGGCAGATGAGGGGAGTGGTCCTGGCAGATGAGGGGAGTGGTGATGTCAGATGAAGGGAGTGGTCCTGTAAGATGAGAGGAGTGGTCCAGGCAGATGAGAGGAGTAGTCCTGGTAGATGAAGGGAGTGGTCCGGGCAGATGAAGGGAGTGGTCCTGTCAGATGAGAGGAGTGGTCCATGCGGATGAGAGGAGTAGTCCTGGTAGATGGGAGGAGTGGTCCTGGCAGATGAGGGGAGTGGTCCGGGTAGATGGGAAGAGTGGTCCTGGCAGATGAAGGGAGTGGTCCTGTCAGATGAGAGGAGTGGTCCAGACAGATGAGAGGAGTAGTCCTGGTAGATGAAGGGAGTGGTCTCTGTAGATGAGAAGAGTGGTCCTGGCAGACGAGAGGAGTGATCCTGGTAGATGAGAGGAGTGGTCCTGGTAGATGAGAGGAGTGGTCCTGGTAGATGAGAGGAGTGGTCCTGGCAGGTGGGAGGAGTGGTCCTGTCAGATGTGAGGAGTGGTCCTGGTAGATGAGAGGAGTGGTCCTGGTAGATGAGAGGAGTGGTCCTGGCAGGTGGGAGGAGTGGTCCTGTCAGATGTGAGGAGTGGTCCTATCAGATGAGAGGAGTGGTCCCGGTAGATGAGAGGAGGGGTCCTGGAAGGTGAGAGGAGTGGTCCTGGCAGACGAGAGGAGTGGTCCTATCAGATGAGAGGAGTGGTCCCGGTAGACGAGAGGAGTGGTCCTGGCAGATGAGAAGAGTGGTCCTGTCAGATGTAAGGAGTGATCCTATCAGATGAGAGGAGTGGTCCCGGTAGATGAGAGGAGGGGTCCTGGAAGATGAGAGGAGTGGTTCTGGCAGACGAGAGGAGTGGTCCTGGGAGATGAAGGGAGTGGTTCTGGTAGATGGGAGGAGTGGTACTGGTAGATGGGAGGAGTGGTCCTGGTAGATGAGAGGAGTGGTCCTGGAAGATGGGAGGAGTGGTACTGGTAGATGGGAGGAGTGGTACTGGTAGATGAAAGGAGTGGTCCAGGCAGATGAGAGGGGTGGTCCTGGTAGATGGGAGGACTGGTCCTGGTAGATGAGAAAAGTGGTCCTGGCAGATGAAGGGAGTGGTCCTGTCAGATGTGAGGAGTGGTCCTAGTAGATGGGAGGAGTGGTACTGGTAGATGGGAGGAGTGGTCCTGGTAGATGAGAGGAGTGGTCCAGGCAGATGAGAGGAGTGGTCCTGGTAGATGAGAGGAGTGGTCCTGGTAGATGGGAGGAGTGGTCCTGGCAAATGAGAGGAGTGGTCCTGGCAGATGGGAGGACTGGTCCTGGTAGATGAGAAAAGTGGTCCTGGCAGATGAAGGGAGTGGTCCTGGCAGATGTGAGGAGTGGTCCTGGCAGACGAGAGGAGTGGTCCTGGCAGATGAGAGGAGTGGACCTGGTAGATGAGAGGAGTGGACCTGGTAGATGAGAGGAGTGGTCCTGGCAGATAAGATGAGTGGTCCTGGAAAATTTGAGAGTGTGGTACTCCTAAAGGAGAAGGTTTACTTCTAACAGATGAAAGGGCTTGGTCCAGACAGATGAAAGTGTAGTGTGGCAATGCAGTGGATATACTTATGGTAGGTTATTGGGTGTGGTCCTGATTTAGGGATCACAAACATTCTGTCGGACTTATATACCAGGTGAGATCTTCCATCTGTATCTGGTGGGTTAGGTGGGTCCAGTGGTTGGATCAGTAGAGGTGGGTGGAGTAGCAACAGAAAATGGGGAATCCCCTTATTCTGCAGGAATAAGAGATAATAGTATAAATACCTCATATGTCTTGTGTGATCTAACATATAAACCACAAAATAATACACAATACACAAGATGTACAATGAAATACAACATGCACTCACACACACACACACACACACACACACACACACACACACACACACACACACACACACACATGCACACACACACACACACACACACACAAAGTGGGTGAAGATGGCGAGGGGCCACTCCACAAATGAGGAAAGTAGAAAATTTCAAGTGTAGACACAATTGTCGAACTGTATCACCAATATCACAGATGAGCGCATGTAGTGAATATGGAAACAAATAGATGTAGTGAGTTTGGGGATACATGTACAAATGAATAAATACATTAAAGCACACGATTCAAACAAATACACGGGCACTCTACAATGCATTGAACTATACATTTATGAATCCAATAAGGATCCGACCACATTCAAACCCATGAACACTTACTGGTCAGGAGGTCCAATTCCTCCTTCATAGCTCTCCCGAGTCCACTCATCTTAGGGTAGCCGGCTATGCTCCTCATCACCTCACACAGTTTACTGATACTGTCAGGATCGGCATGCTTCTGGAGGTGGAGAAGAAGCTTCTCGTTTCCTTTCCTCACACTACAGTGGTCAATATCATAAGCAACATCTTCAGAGATGACTTCCTTGATCTCCAGTCTTGACACAATAGCATGTGAGTCAACATCGTGGAGGAACCTTTCACTGAACTTGTTCATGAAAGCCTCAGAGTCAAATCCTCCACCTGCACACAAGAAGGGTACACTCATAACTTGTCCAAACACTCCACTATCCTCAATCTACCTGTTGAAGGACTAGCAATAACAGGACAGATCGGGATGTATACATACATGTAGCACAGACTATGAATACCGTATTCTCTAAAATTTCAATATTCAAAACTTTGCTAGATACAAGTTTCTTGGTAAATATACTCTAATCTCGACAAACTTCTTGAACACAAACACACACCTTGAAGGCCTCTTTTCACAGACGATGTGCTTTGCACTTCATGTACAGTCGATGGTGGTTCCGGTGGTGGGTGGAGTCTACACACTACAGGATAGTGAGGGTGCGATACAGCAACAGAGGAAACATGAAGATGTTTGGACTTCAGTGAGGGCATCACGGTGGACTGGGTCTTGTCCTGTAACAAAGTATTACAAAAGATGATGAATTCCCACTTCCAATCCAGTCATCTCCGGAAATACGTAACACACACAGTCACACTTACGTACTTGTGAAGATGCTAGTTCTTCTACAATTTTGGCTGTGACGTCATCAACAGTTTTCTTGGTCTCAAAGTGCCCTATGGCATCAAGTAGGGTCTTCCATGTCACCTGGCTGCCATGTTTCAACCAGTGCTTCAACATGGAGTAGTAAGCCTCGTCATCACTTGGAGCTTCCTCACCCAGTCTGTCCAGTCCGTCCTCATCTACCTCCAAGAGATTTCCCACTCTTTCCCATTTGTCTTTGTGTTGTAGTTTGGACAGAATATGCTTGTCTATGAGTGAACGACTGGGTCTTCCTCCCATGATCCTGTTAGCATCGCTAATCTCTTCCCCTCCCACTAACTGGTAACCCAAAAAAGACAAGATTCTTGAAGTGGCTTCTTTACCAACTTCATCACATTCAAACAGCTCTTTTACAGCCAGGACATGAATTATGTACTTCTGTTCCATCTGTTTTGGTAGGTTGGCCCACAGACCAGGTCCACCACCTGCTCTCTCGATCATACTGGCAATGTAGTGAAAGTCAAACTGACGAGCTATGTCCAGTGGACTTAGTCCGTTAGGAAAGAGCTCGTTAACTGTATACTTTGTAGATGAGTGAGAGATTAGCTTGTCTATGAAGACTTTGTAGTCCTTAACACCTCTCTTGATACTATTTTCCACAGAGTAATTCTTTAAGATCTTGCATGTTATCAAAGAAATGTGCAGCGGAGAGAGAGGACATTCATCTTGTAAATGAAGCTGTTGAAAGATATTAACTGTTTGAAAAGGGAAGTAGTGACACAAAACATTTTTTGTCATCGACCATGTTTGATGGGCTGCTTCAGTGAACATACTCTCATCTCTGGAAAGTGTCCTTATCACCAGTGGATCACCTGTGAAGGAACCTAAAATCAAGAGCTTACAAGGATCAAAGAGATTCCTATTCTTGAGAGAGAGAATGGATTCTCTGATGCTATCTCCAAGGTCATTGAACCCACAGGCCTTACAGAGTTCAGGCAATTTGTTCATCTGTCCACACATTACAGCTACTTCAAACATGGAAAGACCATAACAGTTTTGAGTAGCAAAATTACAATGTTTGGAAATCAAAAAATTTACAATTTCCACATGGCCTTCTCCAGCTGCCCACACTAAAGAAGTCAGACCCATGGGATTACAGCAATCAAGAGGATTATTACCAGGTACACAGTTGATTAGATGAATCTACCTCTGATTCAGTGACCATTGGGTGTTGTGGACAATATTGCTCATATATTGCATCTGATAATACTGTCACTACTTGTACAGAACCACTAAAAACTGCCTGATGTAGAGGAGTTCCAAAAACACCTGCCATTATGTCTGGATTAGCTCCTAACCTCAGTAATTCATGCACTGCTTCCAAATTACCTTCAGTAACTGCTGAATGGAGGGGAGTGGAGCCATTAGCATCTTCTCTATTGACATCAATTCCACATTCTACCAACCAACCTAGTAATTCAACATGACCACCTTGGGCAGCAAAATATAGGACACTTTGACCAATACTATCCACCACATCAATCGGACAACCTTCATGAAGTAAAACTGACATTACCTTCTTATGACCACCCAATGCAGCTTGATGTAGTGGAGTCCCGTAAGTACCAGCAACCTTTGTCATTGATGCCTTTCCACCCAATCTCAGCAATTCATGTACTGCTTCCACTTTGCCTACAGCAGCTGCTGAGTGGAGGGAAGTGTTGTCAATAGCATCTTCTCGATTGACATCCAAACCACATTCTACCAACCAATATACTAATTCAACATGACCACCTTGGGCAGCAAAATGTAGGACACTTTCACCACTACTGCTCAATACATCAATCGGACAACCTTCATCCAATAAAACTGACATTACCTTCTTGTGACAACTCAATGAAGCTTAATGTAGTGGAGTCCCGTATGTACCAGCAACCTTTGTCATTGATGACTTTCCACCCAATCTCAGCAATTCATGCACTGCTTCCACTTTGCCATGACGTGCTGCTGAGTGGAGGGGAGTGTGGCCATTAGCAGCTTCTATATTGACATCCAAACCACATTCTACCAACCAATATACTAATTCAACATGACCACCTGCGGCAGCAAAATGTAGTACACTTTGACCACTACTGTTCACCACATCAATTGGACAACCTTCATCCAATAAAACTGACATTACCTTCTTGTGACCACCCAATGCAGCATAATGTAGTGGAGTCCCGTAAGTACCAGCAACCTTTGTCATTGATGACTTTCCACCCAATCTCAGCAATTCATGCACTGCTTCCACTTTGCCATGACGTGCTGCTGAATGGAGGGGAGTGTGGCCATTAGCAGCTTCTATATTGACATCCAAACCACATTCTACCAACCAATATACTAATTCAACATGACCACCTGCGGCAGCAAAATGTAGTACACTTTGACCACTACTGTTCACCACATCAATTGGACAACCTTCATCCAATAAAACTGACATTACCTTCTTGTGACCACCCAATGCAGCATAATGTAGTGGAGTCCCGTAAGTACCAGCAACCTTTGTCATTGATGACTTTCCACCCAATCTCAGCAATTCATGTACTGCTTCCACTTTGCCATTACGTGCTGCTGAGTGGAGGGGAGTGTAGCCATCAGCATCTTCTCGATTGACATCCAAACCACATTCTACCAACCAACTTAGTAATTCAACATGACCACGGTAGGCAGCAAAATGTAGGACACTTTCACCACTACTGCTCAATACATCAATCGGACAACCTTCATCCAATAAAACTGACATTACCTTCTTGTGACCACCAAATGCAGCATGATGTAGTGGAGTCCCGCAAGTACCAGCAACCTTTGTCATTGATGCCTTTCCACCCAATCTCAGCAATTCATGTACTGCTTCCACTTTGCCATTACGTGCTGCTGAATGGAGGGGAGTGTAGCCAATAGCATCTTCTTTATTGACATTCAAACCACATTCTACCAACCAATATACTAATTCAACATGACCACCTTGGGCAGCGGAATGTAGGACACTACGACCACGACTATCCACCACATCAATCGGACAACCTTCATCCAATAAAACTGACATTACCTTCTTGTGACCACCCAATGCAGCTTGATGTAGTGGAGTCCCGTAAGTACCAGCAACCTTTGTCATTGATGCCTTTCCACCCAATCTCAGCAATTCATGTACTGCTTCCACTTTACCATTACGTGCTGCTGAGTGGAGGGGAATGTAGCCATTAGCAGCTTCTATATTGACATCCAAACCACATTCTACCAACCAATATACTAATTCAACAAGACCACCTTGGGCAGCAAAATGTAGGACACTTTCACCACTACTGCTCAATACATCAATTGGACAACCTTCATCAAGTAAAACTGACATTACCTTCTTGTGACCACCCAATGCAGCCCGATGTAGTGGAGTCCCGTAAGTACCAGCAACCTTTGTCATTGATGCCTTTCCACCCAATCTCAGCAATTCATGTACTGCTTCCACTTTGCCATTACGTGCTGCTGAATGGAGGGGAGTGTTGCCATTAGCATCTTCTCGATTGACATCCAAACCACATTCTACCAACCAATATACTAATTCAACATGACCAACTTGGGCAGCAAAATGTAGGACACTTTGACCAATACTATCCACCACATCAATCGGACAACCTTCATCAAGTAAAACTGACATTACCTTCTTGTGACCACCAAATGCAGCATGATGTAGTGGAGTCCCGTAAATACCAGCAACCTTTGTCATTGATGCCTTTCCACCCAATCTCAGCAATTCATGTACTGCTTCCACTTTGCCTATAGCAGCTGCTAAGTGGAGGGAAGTGTTGCCATTAGCATCTTCTCGATTGACATCCAAACCACATTCTACCAACCAATATACTAATTCAACATGACCACCTTCGGTAGCGGAATGTAGGACACTTTGACCACTACTCTTCACCACATCAATCGGACAACCTTCATCCAATAAAACTGACATTACCTTCTTGTGACCACCCAATGCAGCCTGATGTAGTGGAGTCCCGTAAGTACCAGCAACCTTTGTCATTGATGACTTTCCACCCAATCTCAGCAATTCATGCACTGCTTCCACTTTGCCATGACGTGCTGCTGAGTGGAGGGGAGTGTAGCCATTAGCAGCTTCTATATTGACATCCAAACCACATTCTACCAACCAATATACTAATTCAACATGACCACCTGCGGCAGCAAAATGTAGGACACTTTCACCACTACTGTTCACCACATCAATTGGACAACCTTCATCCAATAAAACTGACATTACCTTCTTGTGACCACCCAATGCAGCATGATGTAGTGGAGTCCCGTAAGTACCAGTAACCTTTGTCATTGATGACTTTCCACCCAATCTCAGCAATTCATGTACTGCTTCCACTTTGCCATTACGTGCTGCTGAATGGAGGGGAGTGTAGCCAATAGCATCTTCTTTATTGACATTCAAACCACATTCTACCAACCAATATACTAATTCAACATGACCACCTGCGGCAGCAATATGTAGTACACTTTGACCACTACTGTTCACCACATCAATTGGACAACCTTCATCAAGTAAAACTGACATTACCTTCTTGTGACCACCCAATGCAGCATAATGTAGTGGAGTCCCGTAAGTACCAGCAACCTTTGTCATTGATGACTTTCCACCCAATCTCAGCAATTCATGTACTGCTTCCACTTTGCCATTACGTGCTGCTGAGTGGAGGGGAGTGTAGCCATCAGCATCTTCTCGATTGACATCCAAACCACATTCTACCAACCAACTTAGTAATTCAACATGACCACGGTAGGCAGCAAAATGTAGGACACTTTCACCACTACTGCTCAATACATCAATCGGACAACCTTCATCCAATAAAACTGACATTACCTTCTTGTGACCACCAAATGCAGCATGATGTAGTGGAGTCCCGCAAGTACCAGCAACCTTTGTCATTGATGCCTTTCCACCCAATCTCAGCAATTCATGTACTGCTTCCACTTTGCCATTACGTGCTGCTGAATGGAGGGGAGTGTAGCCAATAGCATCTTCTTTATTGACATTCAAACCACATTCTACCAACCAATATACTAATTCAACATGACCACCTTGGGCAGCGGAATGTAGGACACTACGACCACGACTATCCACCACATCAATCGGACAACCTTCATCCAATAAAACTGACATTACCTTCTTGTGACCACCCAATGCAGCTTGATGTAGTGGAGTCCCGTAAGTACCAGCAACCTTTGTCATTGATGCCTTTCCACCCAATCTCAGCAATTCATGTACTGCTTCCACTTTACCATTACGTGCTGCTGAGTGGAGGGGAATGTAGCCATTAGCAGCTTCTATATTGACATCCAAACCACATTCTACCAACCAATATACTAATTCAACAAGACCACCTTGGGCAGCAAAATGTAGGACACTTTCACCACTACTGCTCAATACATCAATTGGACAACCTTCATCAAGTAAAACTGACATTACCTTCTTGTGACCACCCAATGCAGCCCGATGTAGTGGAGTCCCGTAAGTACCAGCAACCTTTGTCATTGATGCCTTTCCACCCAATCTCAGCAATTCATGTACTGCTTCCACTTTGCCATTACGTGCTGCTGAATGGAGGGGAGTGTTGCCATTAGCATCTTCTCGATTGACATCCAAACCACATTCTACCAACCAATATACTAATTCAACATGACCAACTTGGGCAGCAAAATGTAGGACACTTTGACCAATACTATCCACCACATCAATCGGACAACCTTCATCAAGTAAAACTGACATTACCTTCTTGTGACCACCAAATGCAGCTAGATGTAGTGGAGTCCCGTAAATACCAGCAACCTTTGTCATTGATGCCTTTCCACCCAATCTCAGCAATTCATGTACTGCTTCCACTTTGCCTATAGCAGCTGCTAAGTGGAGGGAAGTGTTGCCATTAGCATCTTCTCGATTGACATCCAAACCACATTCTACCAACCAATATACTAATTCAACATGACCACCTTCGGTAGCGGAATGTAGGACACTTTGACCACTACTCTTCACCACATCAATCGGACAACCTTCATCCAATAAAACTGACATTACCTTCTTGTGACCACCCAATGCAGCATGATGTAGTGGAGTCCCGTAAGTACCAGCAACCTTTGTCATTGATGACTTTCCACCCAATCTCAGCAATTCATGCACTGCTTCCACTTTGCCATTACGTGCTGCTGAGTGGAGGGGAGTGTAGCCATTAGCAGCTTCTATATTGACATCCAAACCACATTCTACCAACCAATATACTAATTCAACATGACCACCTGCGGCAGCAAAATGTAGGACACTTTCACCACTACTGTTCACCACATCAATTGGACAACCTTCATCCAATAAAACTGACATTACCTTCTTGTGACCACCCAATGCAGCTTGATGTAGTGGAGTCCCGTAAGTACCAGCAACCTTTGTCATTGATGACTTTCCACCCAATCTCAGCAATTCATGTACTGCTTCCACTTTGCCATTACGTGCTGCTGAATGGAGGGGAGTGTAGCCAATAGCATCTTCTTTATTGACATTCAAACCACATTCTACCAACCAATATACTAATTCAACATGACCACCTGCGGCAGCAATATGTAGTACACTTTGACCACTACTGTTCACCACATCAATTGGACAACCTTCATCAAGTAAAACTGACATTACCTTCTTGTGACCACCCAATGCAGCTTGATGTAGTGGAGTCCCGTAAGTACCAGCAACCTTTGTCATTGATGCCTTTCCACCCAATCTCAGCAATTCATGCACTGCTTCCACTTTGCCTACAGCAGCTGCTAAGTGGAGGGAAGTGTTGCCATTAGCATCTTCTTTATTGACATTCAAACCACATTCTACCAACCAATATACTAATTCAGCATGACCACCGTAGGCAGCAAAATATAGGACACTTTGACCACTACTGTTCACCACATCAATTGGACAACCTTCATCCAATAAAACTGACATTACCTTCTTGTGACCACCCAATGCAGCCTGATGTAGTGGAGTCCCGTAAGTACCAGCAACCTTTGTCATTGATGCCTTTCCACCCAATCTCAGCAATTCATGTACTGCTTCCACTTTGCCATTACGTGCTGCTGAATGGAGGGGAGTGTGGCCAATAGCATCTTCTTTATTGACATTCAAACCACATTCTACCAACCAATATACTAATTCAACATGACCACTTGCAGCAGCGGAATGTAGTACACTTTGACCACTACTGTTCACCACATCAATTGGACAACCTTCATCCAATAAAACTGACATTACCTTCTTGTGACCACCAAATGCAGCTTGATGTAGTGGAGTCCCGTAAGTACCAGCAACCTTTGTCATTGATGACTTTCCACCCAATCTCAGCAATTCATGTACTGCTTCCACTTCGCCATTACGTGCTGCTGAGTGGAGGGGAGTGTGGCCAATAGCATTTTCTCGATTGACATCCAAACCACATTCTACCAACCAATATACTAATTCAACATGACCACCTGCGGCAGCAAAATGTAGGACACTTTGACCAATACTATCCACCACATCAATTGGACAACCTTCATCAAGTAAAACTGACATTACCTTCTTGTGACCACCAAATGCAGCTAGATGTAGTGGAGTCCCGTAAGTACCAGCAACCTTTGTCATTGATGACTTTCCACCCAATCTCAGCAATTCATGTACTGCTTCCACTTTGCCATTACGTGCTGCTGAATGGAGGGGAGTGTGGCCAATAGCATCTTCTTTATTGACATTCAAACCACATTCTACCAACCAATATACTAATTCAACATGACCACTTGCAGCAGCGGAATGTAGTACACTTTGACCACTACTGTTCACCACATCAATTGGACAACCTTCATCCAATAAAACTGACATTACCTTCTTGTGACCACCAAATGCAGCCTGATGTAGTGGAGTCCCGTAAGTACCAGCAACCTTTGTCATTGATGACTTTCCACCCAATCTCAGCAATTCATGTACTGCTTCCACTTCGCCATTACGTGCTGCTGAGTGGAGGGGAGTGTGGCCAATAGCATTTTCTCGATTGACATCCAAACCACATTCTACCAACCAATATACTAATTCAACATGACCACCTGCGGCAGCAAAATGTAGGACACTTTGACCAATACTATCCACCACATCAATTGGACAACCTTCATCAAGTAAAACTGACATTACCTTCTTGTGACCACCAAATGCAGCTAGATGTAGTGGAGTCCCGTAAGTACCAGCAACCATTGTCATTGATGCCTTTCCACCCAATCTCAGCAATTCATGTACTGCTTCCAGTTTACCATTACATGATGCTGAGTGGAGGGGAGTGTAACCATCATTAGCTTGTACATTAGCAGAAACTCCTCTAGCAATCAGTTCTCTAATCACTTCAACATGTCCTCCTTCTGCTGCTCTATGGAGGGCAGTATATCCACGACCATCTGGCACATCCACTGGACATCTGTGTTCTAATATTGCTAACACAGTCTGCATATCACCAAGGTAGGATGATTGGAACAGCAAATCACGGACAGTCTCATCATCTAGTGCTGCTATAAACTCTAGTCTTGTTCCCTTTTCATCTGAAACCTCTTCTTTCTGCTCACACTCAACACCCTCCACTCCACCATACTTCAACAGTTCTTCCTGCGTTGAATAGTTCTCACACATCACTGCCTTTTTCAATGGGGTATTACCTTCATAATCTAAATAGTTAACATTGCTACCTAGATCAACCAGGACACCTATAGGAGCCGCTCCTCCACTTGTTGCGGCATGATGTAAGGGAGTGCGGCCGTGTCGGTCCACTGGATCAATACAGCAACCTCTCTCGTGGAGAAGTTTCATCACCTCAACCTGTCCATGTGATGCAGCATGATGGAGAATGGAACAACCCTCTTCATCAGTCAGGTCGGGTGATAATCCTAAATCGAGGTAATTCTTTACCAATACAATGTTCCCAGATTGGGCAGCCTCAAACACATCACCGTCATCATCCACATCATAGTCTACTTTGTCCTTCAGCTCTTGCTTTACTTCTTCCATTCCAGAGTCTTGTGGTGGACAGTCACTCTTTGCGATACCATTTTCATCTGGTTGTAGTTCTTCAACATGCACTATTCCTCCATGTACACCTTCTGTAGTGAACCGTACACTACTCACAATACAGTGGGATTCTACTTCCTGTTCACCACTCACAGTACTGCGGGATACTGCTTCCTGTTCACCACCCATAATACACTGGGATTCTATTTCCTGTTTGCTCACAGTACTGTATGATACCACTTCCTTTTCTCGAATCACACTACAGTGGGATTTTACTTTCTGTCCACCGCTAACAGTACTGCTGGATTCTACTTCCTGTTTATCACTGACAGTACTGTTGGATTCTACTTCCTGTTCACCACTCATGGTACTATGAGATTCTATCTCCTGTTTACCACTTGTAGTACTGTGGGATTCTACTTCCTGTTCACCTCTTGTAGTTATGTGGGATTCTACTTCCTGTTTAACACTTGTAGTACTGTGGGATTCTACTTCCTGTTTAACACTTGTAGTACTGTGGGATTCTACTTCCGGTTCACCCCCATATTTTGAAGTCACAGCATCTGCTATGGCTTCATCACCTTGTTGTCCACTAAACTCCACACCTTCTTTGACCTCATGATGTACACGTATTTCAGAATCTTGTATATTTTGTGCTATCAGTGTATCTATACTGTCATCCTCATTATCAATATGATCTTTCTTTAGATATTTCGAGTCAGCCATTTTGTTACACTGTGTGTTGATTCCACACAATCTCGTCAAGGCTACATGAATGATTAAAATAGACAATTATGCAAGTCTCCAGATACACTCAAGTGAGAAGGGGTTATATTGAAATTCAACATACAGTTGAACCTCAATATTCCAACACCTAGGTCCTTTATAATCCAACATTGAGAGACATCCATCATTATAGACTATATTACAAAACCTCCATAATCTGACAAACTTTGAAATCCAACATGTCATTTGTTACCCATTTTTTGCCAGATTATCAAGGTTCTACTGTGTGTAGAAATCAATACAATAAATGCTTGAATTAGATTATGAGCTACGATTTGCTTGATCCTTTTCTGACAGTAAACATTCAATTTAATAGTTATTGAATATGTGCATATAATATTACAGTGGAACCTCTTTACAAGGACACATTGGGACCAGCTAATTTGTCTACTGTAGAGAGGTTGTCCACTCTTCAGAGGTGAAAAATGTATTAACACTATAGGAAAGTTCATTTTTGGGGCCCAAGAAGGTGTCCTTTGTAGGGAGGTAATCTCTATGGTGTCCTTTATTTGGAGAGTCTTTAATAGAGGTTCCACTGTATTTACCCAGGCCTGTATTTACCTGTCAAAAATTCATTCACATAGTGAATATGTTAATCTGCTGCAAATCGTTATTGAAATATTTGGCAGAAAAATTTAATTGCTCAGCAGATTAACTGGATGCATATAACTGATTTTATATCATATTGGTACTGGGAAAATGTGGTGGATAAGGTGTGGCAGATAAAGTGCTGGTGGATTAACGAGAATTCACTAGATATTTGATATTCAGTTGAATTTTTTAATTTTAATTATACTTCGATGGCTCCTCCCACCAGAGTCCAAACATGTACTACTCTTAGACCAACACTTTAGTTCCTCTTCAGATATCAGATGCCTTCTGTACACCATTCTCCAGTTGTCTTTCTCATTTCTCCCATCAATAGGAAACAAGCCCCTTTTGGCCAAATGTTCACTTGACGAATAATGGAGATTACTACAATCGATTCTCGAATTTCAACAATATTATTACAATATATGTATATATTAGTATGTAATCCATGCATATTACCCTCAAACGAGTATGAATATCATGCACGTGTATTAATAATTTATATATACTTGCAAAATCTTAAAGCACTGCAAAGTAGACATGGACAGAACATAAACACATATCATTACAAGGCTGTAGGAAGCATTTGAAAAATGATAAGACTGTAAAAACTAATTTTTTGCTCGCAATAGCTCATACTAACATACTAGCCTAGATACCCTTTTACTGTATAATACCGTTAATTGAATAATGACATTCTTCTTGCTGAACATGTGCTTTGGGGATCGAAATCGATCAGGATGGAAAAGAGAGAGAGGCTGATGAGATTTCTCACCAATGGAGGACATCTATAATTTGTCGTGCATAGGCTTTGGTAGTGGCATGCTTATTGACAAATTCTATGACATAGAGTGACGTTAGGGTTGTTTACATCATTATGACATATGAAATATGATGTAATCTAAAGATGGCAGAAGTGGAATTTTGAAAAAGTGGTAAGGCCAAAACCTTATCAGCCGCACCGCTTCCTATGGCTCTCTCTCACACACACACATAAAGATACACACACAATACCTTCAGTTGAGAGTACTCTCATTGGAGAAGAGTCTGGTTCCAACTGAGCACCTTGAAATGTGCTTTGTCTGTTGAGAGAACTCTGTGTGTCTTCAATATCCTTGGAAGGTATCATTGACGAAGTACCTGTACATATCATCATATGACATTTAATAGGTGTGGGAAGTAAGTGCGAACCCACACAGATGCATCCACACACACGCATACACACCCACCCACACACCCACGCAAACACACACAAACAAATACACACACATGCACATGCACGCACGCACACACACACACACACACACACACACACACACACACACACACACACACACACACAAACACACACACACATGTACACACACCTATAATTGTCTTTGGCTTCTTATTAGGCGGAGGTCCTTCAGTATCAGAGGGATACATCCTGGTGGAACCTAATAACACGATAATGAATAAATTTCAACTGTAAAATTTTGTAAGTACAGTAGAAACTATTTAACACAAAATATTGTTTAACACAAACCAATCATAAAAACCGATAGCCTAGCTGTACAAAAGTTGATCGTTTTAGCCGAAAATATACCGTTAATACGAAAGACCGAAAAGGTGACATCATATACCATTATATGCATATTAATATGTAATAATGACATCAGTAGTACAGGTGTAACCTTGTTTCAGGAAGATAGCAGCTGGTAAGAAGCAATGCTCTTATTCAATCGATTTCAAACTCAAGATTTTCGAAGAAATAGACTCGAGGAAGCTTTCGAAAACAGAAATTTGCAAGAAGCATGGCATTCCAAATTCTAGGCTATCGACATTTCTCAACAATCAAGAGAAGATCAAGAAGGAGAATGCTAAATCCACTGGAGGTAGGAAGCGCATTTGAGAATCTGTTCATTCTGGTGTTGATGAAGCTCTTTACAGGTGGTTTCTAGCGGCACGCCAAAGTTCTATACAGCTTAATGGGCCCTTGATGCTGGAAAAGGTAGATACAGTGGTGATTAAAAGTAACTTACCTTGCCATGCGCATTTCAGGCGCGTGTGTGTGCGTGATACGTGCGTGCCTCGTACGAGTGACAGAATTCGCAGTGATTATGATTATAATTAGCGCCCTAGATATGAAAATGGTGGCCATGGGTACAAAACAGTAACTAGGCAATAGCTCGATATAAGTTATTCTTAGTTTGATTCGTTCACGAAGTTGTCAAACGATGTCTTCCAAGCACCTGTCTCAGTATTTCCGTGAAAGGATCGTGCGCTTATGGATGAATGGATCTAGCGTCGCATCAATAGTATCGACGATGACCGACGAAGGGAGACCAGTCTCTGCAGTTACGGTTCGAAAGTGGATCTTCAGATGGGAGAAGACCAACTCGTTAGAAAGCCATTATCGTAGTGGGAGACCATCTACCATAACTAGCGAAATAGCAGCGTTTATGGACAGTTCGCTCGACGAAGATGATGAGCTGTCTTCTTCGGAGATACGAAGACTGATTGCTAGGAAATTTGGCGTGAGTTTGTCGTCCGCAACTATCCGACGATACCTGCGAAAGAATCTAGAGTGGGTGGTTATTAGAACAAGACCAGGCCCCATGATTTCTAGCACTAACAAAGTGAAAAGATTGGAATTTGCCAGGATGTGTCTTAGCACTGATGACGACTTGGGCAATATTATCTGGACAGATGAGTCATCAATTCAACTGAAGCGACATTGCCAAACCATGAGGGTGAAAGTCCAAAGAGAGAGGGAATACAAGCCAGTGCCAAAACATGCAGTTAAAGTTCATGTCTGGGCTGGAATTTCCATGCTTGGAGCAACAAAAATTTGTATATTTGACAAGATTATGGATGCTTCTCTCTATGTGAACATTTTGGAGGACTTTCTGTTGCCTTTTTTGGAAGAGACATTTGCTACCAAGACATATCGATTTATGCAGGACAATGATCCGAAACACACTAGTCGTCTTGCCAAGGCATTTTATGAAGAAAAAGGCATCAACTGGTGGCCAACCCCAGCAAGCAGCCCGGATATAAATCCAATTGAACGAGTATGGAGTGAGCTAAAATACTACATTGCCCGTTATGTCAAACCCCTTACCAAGGACGAGCTTGTGCAAGGTATCAAGACCTTCTGGAAAGAAAGGATGACACAGGAGAAGTGTGCAAGGTATATTGCACATACCCATGTGGTTCTCCCTAAAGTAGTTGAGGCAGAAGGAGGAGTCATGGGAGAGTAATTTTATACTATTGTTAGGACAGTAACTGTAACTGTTACATTATATTTTATTGATATTTAGTATTTTGATTTTTGATCATAATATTGGCCACGTCATGCCATGCCTTTGCGTTCTATGTCATCAATTGTGACCACAACTCTATTTAATTACCAGGAATATCACACAACCATGAATAGTAACAATACATTTAGCAGATGTATAATGTACAATAATAAAAGCAAAATGTAGAAGTTAAAATACGAACTAAAATCAAAACCAAATAATAAGCACTGCCAGTCACTGTATGCTCCTCCCTCTGCTACGCCTCTTTAGCTGCCTACAACTGCTGTCGATAGCAACCCTGTACGGCTTCCAAAGATCTTCGGTGGTATGTCCTGGCCGTACAGGGTACATGCTAAAAACGGCTGACTTCACAGCACTTAGCCGTTCTGGGGACAATCTTTTTTTCCCATAACGATGGTCTCCAGCACAATTAGATGTGGCCCGTTCCAACTCCGAATAACACGCTCGAACTAGCTGTACTGCGAAGTTACACTTCGAAGTTGCATCCATATAGCATTTGTCAATGACTGCCTTTTTAATGGTATAAGGAGGCCCAAGATGGTAGTCCTCCAGAACATCTTCCAGATGGACAATATCGCTAAAATCTTCTCTGTTGGTAGATGTGCATGGCGTCTTGACAGAATCATCAAAATGTCGGGATGGAGATGTACTATGGACGGATGATGATACTTGCTGAGGTGTGTGATGGGATGGGGGATATGAATGCAGAGGTGGCATAACGGGCGTGTACGAATGAGGGGTTGGTTGGTATACAGTAGGAATGTGTGGGTAATACTGAGGTGATGGTTGATATAAATAAGGGAGAGGAAGACGAGATTGTATGGGTGGTGGATAAGAATAAGTGGGATGTGGATGTGATTGAGGGGGTGGTGGATAAGAATAAGTGGGATGTGGATGTGATTGAGGGGGTGGTGGATAAGAATAAGTGGGATGTGGATGTGATTGAGAGGGTGGTGGATAAAATTGAGGGGGAGGGGGTTGCGATTGAGAGGGTGGTGGATAAAATTGAGGGGGAGGGGGTCGCGATTGAGAGGGCGGTGGATAAAATTGAGGGGGAGGGGGTTGCGATTGAGAGGGAGGGGTGTTGGATAGAGAGGGTGGTGAAAAAGATTGAGAGGGAGGGGTTTGCGACTGGGAGGGTGGTGAATAAGATTGAAGAGGAGGGGGCTGTTCTGGTGATCCATACAAACGGCGGCTGGATACAATCGAATGACGGCTTGATTGCTGAATCCGCTTCACAGGTGATGGCCGATGTGATGTAGCTGGTGACGGTGGCAGTGATCGTGCTACAGGTGACAGTGTGTTAGATAAATCACACAATGGTGTCCTGTTGCTTGCAGTTTTAGTGATTTCTTCCTGGGTCACATCACATGCAGGTGGAGGTGGTGTTCCACTTCCCAGCCATGGTGAATTGTCACTCTATAGGTAGGAGGATACAAGAGAAGTGAAGTGTACAAGTTTGAGACTGGTAAATGATATCAGGTATGTTGATAAAGTACAGATAGTTCTAAAGCCATAGTAACAGCGTACGCGTACTGGGTTAAGTTAAAACTAAAAATCTTAATTAATAACGAAACACGTCACTTGTTCTTACCTTAGAAGCTGATTTTTTCTTTTGTGTCTTCTTCTTCAGGGCCTTCTTCGACTTTGGAGGCTGCCAATCTAACAAGTCAACCACCGATGCTCGGTAGCGCTTTGCGTATAGCTTGACCACGATTTCGTCGCCGACGGCTATCCCTTCCAAACTTTCTATTACGTGTTTGACGTTCACCCGATTTCTGGTCCCTTGGTCCTTCGATTCCAGCCATTCCACTAAAATCTCGTTCGCTTTCCTTGGCATTGCGAGCTCCGCGTTACTTTACTAAGATCGACTTCACACGTTGTGCGTCACGTATAATTGCATGCGGAAACGTGCGAATTCCACACTCGCGCTCGACACTCGTACGAGTCACGCACGAGACTCTCTAGCTATCTTCGTGTTAATCGCGTTTTAGGGGTAAGTTACTTTTAATCACCACAGTAAGTTCGCAAAGGATCTAGGTCACAGCAATTTCAAAGCTACAGCAAGCTGGCTGCAACAATTTAGGTACAAAAGGGGATCGTTTCGAAAGTCTTACGTGGTGAATCAGCATCTGTTGATACAAGTGTTGAGGCTAATTGGAAAGCTAAGCTAGCAGAACTTTTGAAAGGACTATGTGTACAACGAAGATGAGACAGGGCTTTTCTACTAATGCTTGCCAAATCTTACACTTGCTTTTAAAGGTGAGGCATATCATGGGGGGGAAGTTGTCCAAAGAATGACCTACACTGCTGCTAGTGGGGTTGGGCGATAGTAATTTTTGATGCATATGATTATCGTGCAGCAAAATATCGCGAAATTCGATATTATCACGATATTTGACATACTAATAATAATAACCAAATATGTCCAAACTACACTTTCTAGTTATTAAATTATTCTCGTTTCGACTAACTCGTTTGATAATATGTGTCATTACGCGTAACCGCAACAATAGATTTATATTATGCGAGAAAACATGGCCGATTTCGAAACGTGGAGAATTTGAAATTGGGTTAGAATTCGAGTGCAACAGCTTCGACAACCATTAAAATTTCAGCGAAGGATCTTTTAAACCTAAGAAAGACTTCCTAATAATTCAAGTACAGGGGTCGGCAGTGCTATTGCTTCACACCAACTGCGATATATCATCAATAATTATGATATATCGCAGGCTGGACAATCACTCGCGATACGATAATTGTGTAAATCATTATCGCGATATCATTGTATAACCGGTATATCGCCCAACCCTAGCTGCTAGGTGCCAATATGGATGGATCTGACAAGATAAAGCCCCTTATCATTGGGAAATCAGCCAAACCCAGATGTTTCAGAGGAAGTGGAGAGATACCTCTCCCGTATGAGAATAAGATACAAAATCTGAAGGGCTTGGATTGTTGGTGAACTTTGAACCTACACCTTGTGGTACATCTATTAAAATAACTCACAATGTAAACAATTGGAAGAATCACACAATATCATGCTAGTATTATCCCAACACACTGTACCTTCAGTTGACTGCATTTTCAGTGATCAAGAGTCAGATTCAGGCAAACCACCTGGAAATATACCTTGTCCAATAGGAGAACACTGTGTGCTTGTATCCCTGGTAGGTAGCACTTGCGAAGTACCTGTACATTCAGAAAACAACAAACCAACTTGAATGCAAAAGTGTGTATGGGAATAAAATTATGTAAAAACACAAATGCATCCATGCACAAGGCCATAGGAACCATTTGAAAAGTAGTAAGGCTGTATAAAATAATTTTTGCTCACAATAGCTCATACTAACATACTAGCCTAGATACCCTTTTACTGTATAATAATTTGAGTGATGACATTCTTCTTACTTGCAGTAGTAGTAGTAGTAGTAGTAGTAGTAGCTGACTAGTTGATCAGTGTATACTACTGAATGGTATACAGTATAAGTGAATCCGGAATTTGCATGCATGTGTTAAGACATATCGTTAAGATATCACATATTAGTGACGAGGATTAACTCAGCATAGCAACTCATGGAACCACTGGACCCTTTCAACAGGGAAAGTAGGATTGGACATCATACACAGAGCATTTGGAACAGTATTTTGCTACAAATAATGTCCAAACTTCTGTCATACAGCGCGCAATACTGCTTAGTTCATGTGGAGCGTCAACTTATCAAGTGATACGGAACCTGACAGCTCCAGACAAACCGACTGATCAGACATTAAAAGAGATTGTCGCACTGGTCAAAGACCATTATTGCCCTCCACCATCAGAAATAGTACAGAGATTCACTTTTTAATACCAGATCCCAAAAGGGAAGGAGAAACTATTGCAGAATTTGTAGTGGAACTACGCCAGTTATCAGAACACTGCACGTTTGCTGACACCTTAGATGACATGCTCAGGGAAAGAGTTGTCTGCGGAATAAAGGATGCCCACTTACAAAAGCAACTGCTGGCAGAATCAGATCTCACTTTCAAGAAAACATTCGAAATTTTTCCAATCAACTGAGTTGGCCGCATATAATGCTCACAACCTGCAGGTTGGGAAGGACCGAAAATCCAGAGGAAATGTCATGGCAATACAATCTGGAAGAGGACCATCCAGATCAGCAACCACTCTACAGCGTTAGCCAAAGCATCCACCAGGAAAGAAACAAAAGAGTCTTGTTACAAAGACACATCAATTAGCCTCAGACATCAGCTCTGGGGATGAGGAAGATGTTGTTGCAGTACTCCTTAGGATGTTGTCTACGAAGGTAGCACCCATCCAGGTAGTGGTGAACCTGGACAGATCGGATGTAACCATGGAGGTGGACACCAGAGCATCCGTATCGGTGATGAGACCATGTTTCAGAAGCTGTGGGAGGGAAACCGCCCAAAACTCAACCCCACAAATGTCAAGCTTAAGACTTACACAGGAGAACACTTCAAGGTGTTAGGAAGCATCATAGTTCAAGTAAAGTATCTGGAGCAGACAGAAGCCCTAAGTCTCTTGATAGTTGGAGCTAGGGCTGGCCCTACCTTGCTGGGAAGGGACTGGTTAAAGCACATACAATTAGACTGGAACCGCATTTCCTAATTGTCGAGCAGTAGCCCCCTCACGCTGGAGAGCATCTTACAGCAACACACAGCTATCTTCAAAGAGGAGTTAGAAGTTGTAATGGAGTGATTGCCAAGATTCATGTAGACCCCCAAACAACACCCAAATTTTGCAAAGCTCGTCCAGTCCCATATGCTTTGAGAGGGAAAATATATCAAGAACTAAAAAGGTTGGAGAAAAATGGCATCATTAAACCTGTAGAGTTTGCAGAATGTGTAGCACCAATTGTGCCTGTATTTAAGCCAGACAGATCAGTTCGCATTTGTGATGACAACAAAAACCACAGTAAATCAGGTGGCAAGATTGGATACGTATCCCCTTCCTCACATAGAGGATATATTTGCATCATTGGCTGGAAGAAAACACTTCAGCAAGTTGGATTTAGCTCATGCGCATACCTACCAGCAAGTTCAGTTGACCGAGGAATCACAAAAATTGGTCATGATCAATATACGTAATGGATTGTACGGAAGGTACTCTACACGGAGTAGAAAATGTCACCGTGTACCTGGATGACATCCTCCTCACAGGCTCTACAGAGGTAGAACGTTTACACCATCTGCAGGAGGTTCTAGCCAGGCTGGAGAAGGCAGGAATCAGATTGAAGAGGGACAATGTGACACAGTTAAGATCCTTTTTGGGACTTTTCAACTACTATAGCAAGTTCCCTCCTCATTCATTAAGTTTGCTAGCACCATGCACTTTACCAGTTGCTCCAGAAAGCCCAAAAGTGGATATCGGGTTTGGGGAGAAGCCCAAACAAAGGCCTTTCGGGAAGCCAAGGAAGCTCTGAAGTCATCAAAGGTGCTAACACACTATGACCCAGATCAAGAACTCATTCTTGATTGTGACGCATCGCCATATGGAGTTGGAGCAGTCTTATCGTGTCCAGGACGGTTCAGTGATACCAGTGACATTTGCCAGCAGGTCACTAGCGCCAGCAGAGAAGAAGTATGCCCAACTGGACAAGGAAGTACGTGCCATCATCTTTGGAGTGAAGAAATTTCATCAATACTTGTCAGGTCGCAAATTTACCATCCACTCAGACCATAAGCCATTGCAACACATTTTTGATGAAAATCGTCCAGTACCGACAATGTCCTCTGCTAGGATCCAAAGGTGGGCCTTAACAGTAAGTGCATACAACTACACCATTGAGTACAAGCCAAGGTCCCAGCATGCCAATGCAGACCTGTCGAGCTGATTACCCCTACCTGACTACCCTGCAAAAGTTTTAGTGTTACCTCGGCCTATACCATCACCAAGCTTCAAGCTATGTTTGCCACTCACAGCCTACCACAGATTGTTGTATGAGACAATGGTACTGTCTTTACAAGTGCAGAGTTTCAAGAGTTTATGTCCAAAAATGGTATTCATCACCTAACATCATCATTCCATCCCTCATCCAATGGACTGGCTGAAAGGTATGCACAGACTTAAAAATTACATAAAAAGAGCAGCCACAGATGATCTTCAAAAGCAACTCTCAACCTTCCTACTATGGGATAATTCTACCCCTCACACTACAACAGGAACCTCCCCAGCACAGTTACTGATGGGTCATCGGCTCATCACACATCTACACCTTATGCACCCGAGTATCTCAGACAGAGTGCACAAGCCCATCAGAAACAGCACCATGATCAGCACAGTAAAAAGCACCACTTAAACAATCTACGGGTACTCTGGGATAGTCCACGCTGAAAAGAGGCTCACCAGTCGCTATTGTTAAGATGGTGTATCGAATTGTCGTCATTTTGGTTGTGATTGCCTCCTGCTTCTTGGTCATTCTCGTGGGCTAGTGGCTCAAACTGGTACGATTGTAACCCAAGAATCCCCGAATCCTCGATAGAACCCTCATATGTATCAGCGGAGCATCCGTTTTCGGTGTATGAAGACGACTGGAATGATATAGCAACCTTGAAATCGGCTTTTTTTCTCTCCTCGCCTCCTCTCTTCTCGTGACGTCACGGCCTAGATTCACTTTTTTCAACTGGAAGACTGGAAACACCCACGCATAATTGTTTTTTTGGTGACTTTGTGCATGCGCTTATACCTCCCCCACCGAGGACCAAATCCCCATAAAATGGGCATCATTGGGATTGTCTCATAGAGTACTATCCATTTGTCAAATAAAAAAAATGCGATAGTGGACCTTTAAGGGCTTCATGAACTTTTCGGCTTCAGCATTAGCTTGTGGCCAGTTTGGTGTTGTCCTCTGATGTCGAATACCTTGCTCTTCCATAAAGGTCTTGAAATCACGGCTAGTGAAAGGTGGGCTGTTATCACTTCGTAAATTCCTTGGTATGCCATGCATTGCAAAAATTTGTGCCAACTTGTTAATTGTGGTCTTTGCCGATGTGGAATGTACTATGTCTACCTCTGGGAACCTGGAATATGCATCTATTACGACTAACAGGTATTCACCTGTTAAAAATGGGCCACCGAAATCAATGTGGACAGTATGCCACAGTTCAGGAGGCAATGGAGACATTTGTAGTGGATTGGGATGCAGATCTGGACCATTTGCTTGACAAGCCAAACACTCTCCGACCACTTTCTTCACCTCTTCATCTATTCCTGGAAACCAAATCTTCTCTCTAAGGAGCTGTTTGCTTTTAACAATGCCCTGATGGCCTTCATGTACAATGGCTATTGCTTGCTTTCTTAACTTCATTGGCATGACAATGCGAGTTCCTTTTAGAATCACGTTCGCATCGTCGTTCACCGTCAACTCTTCTCAAACCTTGTAAAATTGTCTCAACTCTGTGTTGTTCACTCCTATCTCGTTATCCTGACACCTCGGTAAATCCCATTTGTCTTTGCGAATAAGATCTGCTATAACTTTTGGAGCGTGGTGTCTTCCTTTGTTGCTGCCTCAATCTCACTCAACGACATTGCCTTTGGAACTGCATGATCAGATAGGAAGTTGACATAGCGTGATGCCCTTTTTTCCTCATGCTGAATTGTGTCTTGACTAGGATCTAGGATGCCTTGATAAAAAGTCGGATGGATTGCTGATTCCTCGGGTGTGGACAATGGAGAAATCATAATAATTATTCTTGAAGACGTAAATTCCATCTTTCGATCCTAGCTGGTGGCTTTGACTTGGGATTGCTGAGTATCAACTGAATTGGCTTGCAATCCGTAAGAAGCGTGAAATGCCCTCCATACAAATACATATGGAGACGCTCTACTGCCCAGACTATAGCAAGTACTTCTTTCTCTGTTTGCGAATATCTCTGCTCTACTGGAGATAGTGATCGGCTAACAAAGGCAACAATCTTGTGGTCGTCTTGTCCCTCTGTATGCTGCAACAGAATTGCTGAGAGGCCCCATGGAGACGCATCAGAAATGAGCTCTGTCTGCTTGTTCTTGTCAACATAGGCCATGACAGTGGTACTTGTGAGCAAATCCTTCATCTTTTGAAATGCTTGCTGCTGTTGCTCTCCCCATACAAAACGGTTGTTCTTTTTGGTCAATTCTCGCAAAGGCATCGCGACATCACTAAAATTTGGGATGAACTTGGTACAATATGTAGCCATGCCAAGGAAGCTTCTCACTCCACTTGCCGACGTTGGTGGTGGAGCATCGTAAATTGCCTGGACCTTTGCTGGATCCGGTGACACTCCGGCGGACGAGAATACGAATCCAAAAAATGAAAGTGTACTCTTGCTGAACTCGCATTTCTTCTTGTTGAAGGTCAGCCCCATCTTGTTAAACTGCTGGAAAACCGCTTCTAGTGCCTTGTCGTGCACTTCTTTGGTCTTGCCAAAGACAATGATGTCGTCGCTCACATTCATGGCATTTGGGATGTCCCTGATTTGACCGCCTACCACCTTCTGGAACAATTCACCTGCCGAATTTGTCCTGAAGTTTAATCGTGCAAATCTCCTCAAGCCTTTGTGCGTTGCAAAGGTGGTGATATACCTGCTTTCTGGTGCAAGTGACAACTGGTGATATCCAGACCTACGGTCAAGCTTGGAGAATACTGTATCACCGTTGAGTGCGTGAATGAGATCATCCACTGTTGGCGTTGGGTGACGCTCTCTGAGGATAGCTTTGTTGGCCTCTCACATATCCACACACAGACATATTTCACCATTTTTTCGGAATGACGACTAATGGTGAAACCAAGGGAGTTGGACCTTCCACTGGTTCAATGATACCCTGTTGCTCTAATCTTTGAAGCTCGGATGCAACTTGTCGTCTTAAATGGAAGGGTATTCTTCTTGCTGGCTGTGTGACTGGTACTACTGATTCATCGATGTGCAACTTCACCTCAAAATCTTTCAATTTCCCAATGCCCTCAAAGAGACCTGGATACCTTCCTGCTATGTGGTGACCTGTTGAAATGGCATTAATATTGATGTCGACTATGCCCAGGGCAAATGCTGTTGTGAAGCTGAGCAGTGACCCGTATGCTCCTTGTACCACATGGATCATTGTCTTGATGCTTTTGTCACCAACTCTGACGTCTTCATCAAATTTCCTATTACCGCAAGTTGAGACTGTGATCCATAGGTGAAAATTTGTGTTGATGACGGTTGCATGTCAATTGGCATCTTCTCTGCCACCCTTCCGTAGGTTTCTTCGTCCATGATGTTAGCTGAAGCACCCGTATCAATGGTCATGCTAACTTGGATGCTACCTATAGTGACTGTGATTCGTGGCACTTTCTGCTTGCTGTGATTTCGGGTTACGATGTACAGATATTCTTCATCACTACTGCTGTAATCTGGTCTTTCTGTGTTGGTAGAAACCTGATGAACTCATGTCTTGGGCATGGAGGATGACGTTTGTCGGGGTTGAATGCGCTTGAATTTGTCTGCTGTTACACTTCGGCACACTTGTGCAAAGTGATTCATCTTTCTACACTTGCGACACATCTGTCCCAATGCAGGACACGGATTGTCCTTATAGGCCACGTGAGACCGCACTTCCGACATTGGCTATTGCCTGATTTCTTTGGGAATACTGTACCTGTCTGTTGTGTGTGACCACCTTTGGGTTTACCTTCACAGAGATGATGCACTGTGTCTTGTGGTGTCGCTGACGATTGTTCCATCCCACGGGTTTGTCGTTCGCTGGCCTTTAAGGCTCAAGCTTTGGCTAAAAGTTTTTCTAAGGTTAAATCGTCCTCTCTCAAGGCATAGCAACGTAGCTGCTTCGATTGACAGTGTTGCATCACAGCTGCTTTCAACTCTTTGTCTGTATCTGAAAACTCACAGGTAACAGCTAACTTGCACAAGCGGGGTATGTACTGATCGATTGTCTCACCATCTTGTTGAACGGCTTGTCGAAATTGGAATGTCTCGAAGTCCACATTCTTCTTTGGAGTGAAATAGCGTCAAGCTTTTTAAGTGCTGTGGCATAAGTGTCTCCCATGTCTGTAAACGTGTCGAATAATTCTTGTGTCTCCTGCCCGGCCTGGTAAAGTAGTAAAGCACGCTTTTGCTTGTCGTCGGTGACATTCACGGCCGCCAAATAAGTCTCGAAATGATGCTTCCACGTCTTCCATCGTTGACTAAGAGAAGTTGGGTTGGCCGCAGGATCAAATGGAGGGAGCGGTGCGATATTGACTTTGTGCGCCATCGTAACTTTTTGACGTCTTGTAGACCAGTTTCCTCGTCGCCAGTTATAGTATCTTCTCCAATCGACAACGATTCAAAACTGTTCACCAATTATTCCAAAACTCAATACATACACTTTACACATGTCAACTCACTGATATTATCTAATAATGTAATTACGTCACATTATGTAATAGGTTACTGAACGCTACAGTACCTTAATTCCGGACATTAAGTACAATGATTGGTTGAATCTATCCAAAAATGTAAACATTAGTACCTTTGCATGTTTTGTAGATTGAGGACCAGTTTATTACCAAACTTGATTCATGTTGTATGTGTGTCTGAAATCAAGGCACCCTGCCATTTTCAAAGACTGATCAACAAACAATATCCACTGCATACTGACGTGCACAGTCTATTGTTCTACACATCTCTGTCCCAGAAAAGCACATTGGATGGAGGGAATCCAACAAACTGGTTACAGGAAGTATTGAATTTCTCACCTCACAACAACAACCACTCAGTGCTGAGAACACTTGAACCAAAGGTACCGTCCGCAGTCCACACAGAGACAGGATGAGGGACTTGATAAAATTTAACATCAACCAGTGAAGAGTAGGCTGTACAGGTAAAAAGGATGTGCATGTACTAATATACAATACTATTAGCTGTGATCGAAGATAATGACCACAGCTAGACGCATGACTGTGACATCATAGAAATTCTGTAATAATTTAGAACGTTTGTGAACATGGAATTCAGCATGACTGTTGATTTTGATGTCCCTAATATAAACTAGGAATTGCCGACTCGACACAGAATTAATTAGAAAATTAGTTCCATGGGAAAATTGGAAGCGTTTGGCAATGTCATTTAAAGCCGCTGAATATCATTCTTTTGTCACACACAAGCACGCACACACACACACACACACACACACACACACACACACACACACACACACACACACACACTGTACTTACATTTCACAGTAACTGTTATTATTGGCTATGTATATTCAATACAGTTACTGAATACTAGAATGATCCACAGTTGAAGGGAGTCCACACATCACAGCAGAGGAGGCTGGCAGGTCAGACCACCTTTAGGAATTTCGCACTCAGTTACGTCTACTAGTACGACGATAGGCGGTGTTTTGTGGATAGTTCGCTACGACCGTTCTATCTCCTCTTCTTCCCCGACAATGGCAGTCTTCCCCTACGAGGTGGTCGGCTGGAGATCACCTACGTATAGATACAAAACTCAGCTATGGTATAACGTACACACGTATTGGTCAACTCAGACAGTGTAGAAAGATTAGAATTGGTTAGACTAAATCTAACCGGATGAACAACAAATAACGTGATCTAAAGTTAGAGGTGTCTCTAAATTAAAATGATACTTTAAAACACAACACACCACAATCTCGTTTTGAGCGGTACACACTTGGACTCTACGTTGAGTACTACGTAAATGATAGTTTAACGGTCACCAACTGTAATACCTCAAAGAGGAAAGAATTGGATAAAGACGACAAATCACACGGTCTTCCTGAAAGTACGCTGTACTTCGTTAATTGTTTCCGGTCCATAGCGAGTCGAAAGTTGGTCGCCCACGCATCTAATTGCTTTTCGTCGGGACACTCGCGGATTTATGGCCCATTTGCACTTTCTTTGTGTGCAAATTCCACGAGTTCACAACCGACTGGTCGCGATCCGTACCTCCCGTCGGAAGGGGGCACGGACGCGTCACAGACGGAGGTAGAAGACTTTCGTCCAGATCGGCAGCAGTTGCCGAGAGACGGACAAGAATGACACTCACGTTTTTTTGACTCAGGGGCTGGGTGTTCCGGGTGGGGCGCCGTCGGTAAGCTTAAAACGATCATCAGGAAGGCTGTCAAAGTTTTTACGTACAGAATTTCGATTCCTCATTGCGCCGAGAGGGGGTTCGTCAATTCGTCGTTCGGGAGCTCGAATTGGTCAGCCATGGTGACGTCCATCTTGGCAGACATTTGTACATGACGTGGGCACACGGCTGTTTCAGACCATAGATACTCCAACACACCCCGGGAGTTTTGGAAACTTAGTTTTGCGCATGCGCAGTAGCAGATGGTATTTCACTGGACCTTTCGTAGATTCTATCTAAATTTAAACTGGTGTGCGCCATATTTTTAGTATCTTCGACGCATCATCTGAAGGAATATTTGCTATTTCAGTGATTTGATGTTGTTGGAATCGATTTTCTACTGGATTGGCGGAGATCTGGACGATTTTTTCATATTCTAAAAAGTGCGATTTGTCGCTTCCTCCAGTTTTCCGGAACACAAGGTGTACACAGAAGGTTAGTTTAATGTGTGCTTTGTAAAATGGCATAAGTCCTGTGTTGGTTCTATTTTTTTGGCGTGTTCTACACGTAATTTTCCAATATTTACGATGTACTGATCATATTCATGACACAGCATGGGTATTCAAGTGCTGTTTCCATAAATCAAGTATATATGTGAAGCTTCCCTTATATGATTGAAAGTACCAATGCTCTTAGATTACCCTGAATACATGTTGGTTACTAGGTATACATATCAGGAAACTTCAGTACCATTCTATTTTCTTTTCTTTACAGTTGCACTGTACATGTCACTTCTAAAGAGTGTTATATATGATTTGAACTGCTCGGTTTCAGATGATGAAGCAAAGACCTCCTTTTTGTTTGTTGTCTGTTGCTCAACTGACTAACCATTGATTTATATATAATATGGCTAAGCAGTATTATATCTTTCTTTATTATGCTATAATTGCTGGTTGGCATGACTGAGCTGTTGTTGAGCTGCCCTGTTCATTTTTAATTGGGATCAGTTTTGTATTATGCTATGTGTTGTAATGTATTTAATCACTACATATCAATTAAAATTGATTCTATTCTATGACTAGTATATAATATTTGCTTATTACATGTACTATACATACGAATTGCTAATATCACCATGCAATCACCAGCTGAAGTTGTCCATGATTAGGTAAATTATTATAGTAATGTTCATAAAAATAATTTGCACAGAATACATAATATTATAATTATATATAACAGAAGAATCTGTAATAATAATGGAAAACATGGCTAGTATTGCTGCAGTTTGTGCATGCTGTGCTCAGCTGAGGTAAACCGTGATCTACTGCAGCAAAACTGCAGCCATGTATGGCATCATAAGTATATCTCAACTGGACTACGCGTAAATGGACCCGCTTGGAGTCATTTGAAGAACGCGTAGATGGCTTCAACCATCCAAACCGATCGAACCCGAACGATCTATAGTGGTAGGAAAATTCGTCATTTATGGCGTTCAAAAAAATAGAACCAAATATACACTAGTCTTACGAGGAAGTTCAAGCTTGGAACTAATCATTGCTGTATTGGAATAACTGCACAAAACTGGAGGAACTGTGAAATCGTACCTCAAACTTTACCATTTTCTATGTAAAAGAATACGTTGCTATGCTCGTACGTGCTTGACAACTACTCGCGGGCAATTTCGCGAGGAAACTAAGTTTCCATTGTGAAACAGCCGTGGGCAATTACTATACGTAATCGAAAAGATGGCTAATCTACGGGTTTCTATTGCTCACTTATGGGACTTTTTCCTCGTTGTAGAGACGACTGGTTCTCATATGAAAAGACGTCAGCCCAGAGGGCTTTGGATCAGGTGAAATGAACCGACCTAATGGTCAGTGGACTGATAACATCCGCATAGCGTCATGCTCTTTCTGTAGTAGAGCATGCATAGAAGGGTAGGGTTAGATCTTGGATCATCCTATTCTAAACCAAATATTATAGGTCAAAAAAGGATCCCAGACCTAACCACTATCCTAACTCTACCTACTACCACAAACCCAACATCATCAACACATATGGCCAGTGTCCGTTAACTTCTTTTTACCTGATCCCTAAATATTTTTGTCCTTATAGTGAGATGATTGCTCTTGCTAAGCACTTTACAGTGTTGTGCAACAGCTGTAGCTCTTGGTATGACATCAAATGTATAAATATGTCTGAACATACGTACCACACCTTAACAAACAAACAATAATACACTGAATACACTTCAATCAACCACAATAGAAACACAAACACAGTTGATGCAATATGAGAGACAAGCTGTCTCAGAACAATTACAAATGGAATCATGCATGCATCCAGTTCAGTGCATGCATCAGTGGAACCAATTTCTTTACACAAGTTGTCGAGACATGTGGCCATGCATCATGTTACAAAACATGCAACAAGATGTAACTGTGACAAAAGTTCTCCAAAATAGTACTCCCAAAGAAACAATATGGACATGGATCAGTACCAGAATGCTTACAAGATTTGACTCACAAATTGGAGAAACGTTATGTGACGAGCATTACCACTTAATATGAACAATTATACAATAGCAAGGTAGTCAACATGGATATAAAGGTCATGTATAGTAAGCATATCACATGTGCAGTCACTATACTTGATAAACTACCACAAAACAAATAATTTACCCATATTGTACATTTTGCAACAAACAGCAAAATAGCATGCAACTTTTCAAAGAATTAACCAGTATAAAACGAGTGTTTCAGCCAATTACAATTGTTATCAAATGTTCAAACCTGCCAGCACCACTAGGCCTTTTTGCCAGCAGTCTCCATCATTCCACCATTGCTGACCTCCCACAAGAAGATATAAATCAGGAGTCTTAACTTCTATCTAAGCCATTCACCTTGACATACAGAAGTACACTATAATTGGAGTGTATCATGAAATTTAACTATTATCTTATAATACACACAACAGGCGTACTTTGCCTGTTTCATTCAAGTTGATCTAATTCTTTTTATTCCTGTTATGACTCAATCTATATAATATATCATTTGAATTTCAAAACAGTTATTGATTTTACTGATCAGGAATACTCCCCACAGTGTGCGGAGTATTCCTGTGATAATTCAATCTATCCATGTGATCTCATGATCAATTTCAAAAACAAAAAATATATATTAATACAGCAAAATACGGACATATTCTACTTCATGTAGCGAGGTCCTGAACCACGTTCACACCTAGTTATTATCTGTGGGTTTGGGCGTGGTCTACCCAGACGCCCTCTGCGTGTATACACGGCTGTTCGATCGTAAACGCTAGTAGCTATTATTGTCCCATGCAACGTTAACCAAGCTACAGATTCAAAACTGGGGTGTATAGTGCATGAACCATAGATGTTCGGTGTTATAGGGTCGAGTATAACATTATTATGGTCTGGCTACCCTAAATTTAATACATACACCAGGCACAGGTGTTTGGAATGAATGTGATTAGGAAATGTTGTTATATAGCTACCAACCTATAGCTAGCATGGAGCAATTTGAATAGTCCATAGATACTGATGTGAGTGTACATGTCATTAGCCTAGAAGCCCAGCAGTAGTATTATGATAACTGTAGCAAGTAATTAAGTACATGTAACTGTAGACTGCATGTATATATGACATTGTAATAATATTATGGTGCATACTGTATTATACGTATATATATATATATATTCATATTCAAAAATTCAATGCTGAAGCCATTCTATCGTGTAGCAGTAACACTAACATAAATTAAAGTTAGATCTATACGTGTTCCTTAATTGTTTTGTTTTGTTTTTTGTTTTGTTTTTTTTTTCTTCTTTCTCTCCAATACATATAATTATATTTTCTTTTATTGTAAATATAATAATATTTATATATAAAAAAAAAATATATATATATATACGTATATATATATATATATATATATATATATATATATAAATAGTATTTGAAAATGTTATATAATTACGTTAATGTTGGATGCACAGTTTATGTGCAGTTTCTTTTGACCAGCTAGGTGTCTAGACCATCAGAATAGACCTATATTAAGTATAGATTTTACTTCGAATCCGTTCTGTGACCCTTTAGTATATTATGCATCTATAACAGTATTGGAATAGTAGAAAATAGCCTAGTCATAGACCCTAGATAACTAGTAGAATAGCAGCATATTCACGAGCACATGTACGTATTAAGATTGTTATAGTATGAATGAGGACATACATGTGGAAATTTATAATACGCTGATCCGGCTAGCACTATAGCTAGGTAATATTATTATTGTAGATCTTTAGAAGCTGTTGAGTTACGTACATACGCACATACAGCTGTACATGTACATACATGTAGCCGTGAAGAGGCAGAGTTGGGTACATCATGTAGCTATAGCTATGTGATATTATGTACTAATGGCAGTGCGTTGGTCTACAATATTAATATAATCCAATTTTGGAGTTGATGCAAATGCATGCAAATGGTTGATTCCCCCTAGATACTCTGCACCCACATATTATAGATACACATGCTAGTAAGGAACAAGGATCATCAATAATAGAGTATATACCAATCAACAGGATTAGGCTTGTGATTGTTAGTGATCAATGGTGGTTGTGGTAGCACCCACTGACCAGAAACCAGCCAAAAGCAGCTACTGCAGTGCTTCTTCATTAGTAATTTAATTAGACATGCTTTGATGCGATTTATCTAATTGATGACATCACTTATAAATATATAATATTATAGCAACTGCTGTACTTGCAAATCCTGTAAAGATCTCATTACAGTTTCCCATACAGCTTTTAAAACTCAAACTGTGCATGTAATGTGATTCTCAGATTGAAGTAGAGTGTCAATGGATTATAGTATTTATTAATGTCATTGATTATATATATTATATGTCAGTGTATTAATAACTAAGTGTATATTTCAAGCTGCACTTGTCTTGGTATACCCACATATAAATAATTTATATCACCTCACCATAGCAACAGATACACCCCATACATACAAAAATTTTGGCTATTATTTAATGCCTTAGAGTATGTCTATCGAGACACACAGTATCATATATCTTATTATATCCATATTTATTAATCACATAATTCAGTTTGTTAGTTTGCACATCAGTTGAAAATTCCAACACAGAATCCTTATAAAATGAGTGCACTGATTGTGAACTAAGTATTGGGAGTGTCCCACAGGGTAAAAGTGTCCATTTTACTGTCCACAAGGAATTATTCTCAACTGTTTGCCTTCATGGCTAATTATAACTGCATTTTCAATAGACCATATGCATATGGGGTCACCCTACACTGCTCGAGGTCAACAGTGAACCAGTTCACGCAAATGTATGGGGTAGTATAGGCAGCTGTGAGGGAAATGCATTTTTTGCATCTGTACTGCAATTGTAGCCTGACTAGATGCTTTCTTGGAGGAACTACTTGCCAATGACAGGAAATAGGACCAAACTGGTTGAAAGAGTGGCAAACTTCTTGGACAACTTTACCATCGGTTAATGTAGTGCTATTCTGGTGTAGGGTCAGCTACGCCAGACTACGGTTGTGCCTAAAATGTGGAACATGGACTGATTATGCGGACAGGGTATGCAATGTAAAGGTGTGGTTCTGGCAGATGTGCAGGTGTGATCTTGGCTAGAAGAGGGTGTGGTACTGACAATGAAAAGGATGTGGTCCTGGTAAGGGAGAGGTGTGGTTGCGGATATTGAGAGAGCATATTCAAGCAAAGGAGAGGGTGGGGTCTTAACAAACAAGAAAGTTGGTCCTGGAAAAAGGTAAGGGTGTGGTTTTGGCAGATGAGAGGTGATGTCTTAGTAGGTGAGAGGAGTGGTCCTGGCAGATGAGAGGAGTGGTCCTGGCAGATGAAAGGAGGGGTCCTGGCAGATGAGAGGAGTGGTCCTGGCAGATGAGAGGAATGGTCCTGGCAGTTGAGAAGAGTGGTCCTGGCAGATGAGGGGAGTGGTCCTGGCAGACAAGAGGAGTGGTCCTGGAGGATAGGGAGGAGTGGTCTCGGTAAATGGGGGAGTGGTCCTGGCAGATGAGAGGAGTGGTCCTGGCAGATGAGAGGAGTGGTCCTGGTAGATGAGAGGAGTGGTCTCTGTAAATGAGAGGAGTGGTCCTGGCAGATGAGAGGAGTGGTCCTGGCACATGAGAGGAGTGGTTCTGGCACATGAGAGGAGTGGTCCTGGCAGATGAGAGGAGTGGTCCTGGTAAATGGGGGAGTGGTCCTGGCAGATGAGAGGAGTGACTAACTAATGATAACTCACTTAAAGTCACTTCTCTGTAAGCTGTCATCTGCTAAAACATAATAAACCTCTGCCAAGAGTTGACTGGAGAACAGAGGTAACATACAAATGTAGTA